>RJWJ010020412.1:0-29108 GCA_004363605.1 Indri indri | reverse complement strand
CAAACTTGGTCCAGGGCCCAGTCATTTAACAACTGAACTACCCATCTCCCAAACTCCAGCATCTCTCCCCTCCAATGTATTTTATGCAGAGCCACAACATTCCTAAAGATTTATCCAAATTATATAAAATGCCTTTCTTGGACTTCCATAGAATCAAATGGAAGATAAAGCATTTTATAAACTGCAAAGTACTGTATAACTTAATTCTTCCCTTTCTCTTTTTTTTCCTCTGATTTTTATCAGTTGAGGGTTTGTTTTTTTGTTTTTGTTTTTTTTTTTTAATTGCAGGTTTCAAATCTCTCCACCACTGTTTCCTCAGGACCTCATTCACACTTGCCTGTTACCATGCTTTGTTCTATAACATGGACCCCAGTCAGATATTTCTCCTGGGTAACCGGCATGTGTATTCTGTGAGGCAGATTTTATACCAGTCTCTGTGCCCAGAATTCTCTCCACCCAATCGAGTCTCTTCCCTCCTTTATCTTGCTCAGGACCTACCCGCTTCCCCTTCTGGGCCCCGTACAAACAGCCCAGTCTGTCCCGAACTTTGTTACACTAGTAATTTCAAACATTCCAATAATCTGCCCCATCTGTAACCACTCCCATCAGGTTTACTTTTAGGTGGGAAACTGAAGAAAATGTATGATCATGCGTAGAAAGTGCCCGGAATGTGATGACACGTTATATGAAGTTGTACACGAACTCTGAGTTGAATGGACCCGGGTGAAAATCCCCGAGTTGCCAGTTACTAGGCGATGTCAGCAGCCCGTTTACTCCAAGCCTCTCCCTCCTTATTCCTCCTTCGTACAGGATACCTGAGCACTAACCAAGCAGTATATACTAGCTTGTTGGCACTAAACAAACACTAAACTTTTTATGAAACAGAAAATTAATTAACTCATAGTAGCCTTACTATTTCTACCATGCATATGCCTTTTTTACACATGACATAACAAATATGTTTACAATATAGAAGAAAATGGAATTAATTCATGAACTCTGCTCAGTTTTCTTTCTGATGACGACTGTTTGCTAGTTTGAAAGAAACCAACCAAACAAAACCCTAATGTATTGACTATGGACTCCACCATAAATTTTAAAATGTGCTTATTATGTTTTACAAGTGTTTAAATTTCAAATGAAATTTAACTCACACAGGGAATCAAGCTCAATAAGCACATTCATCATCAATAACACCTAAAACTTTGGTTTAATTATGATCAAGAATAAAAATATAAGCATAATTCTTAAAAGTTTTAAATGACTATCCTCTTACTGTTGACCTTAGTGTACATTTGGTCCTCCACTGAATACCTATTAAAGTCAGTCCTATCTTTCTTAGGGCAACAGAAACTTCTGTGGGACAGAAATCATGTCTTTTATTTTCTGTCAAACTCGTGACCCTATAAAAGTACATTATCTGTGGTAAAAAATATATATATATTAATACTTGCTCAACAGCTCCCTAAAAATTCCAAAGAATTTCTGATTTTGTTTCATAGTTATGAAGAAAAGGTGGTAATAATCAATGTCTTTAGTTTTGGAGAGATAACTGAGCATCTTTGGAAAAGACAAGAGAAAACTAGCCATACGAAATGTTACTAGAGGGAAAATCTAATCCTGCACAAGAGGAACACTCTTGCTATGTGAGGCATTATTACTTCTCTCACATTCTAAGCAACAGAAATAAACACACACAAAAATAGTAGCCCTGCTGTCACACTGCATCCTTTCACTTGTTTCCATGTAGGGCTCACTGCCATGCATACATATGTCTTCAGCAGTACTCACAGTATATACACACGCATCTAATATATGTACACAAATATACATGCATGCACATGCAAATTATACTACCTATCTATGATTTATCTTATCCTTCCTCTTAGTTAACATACTTAGCATTTCATAACTATTTTAACAGCTCATTTGAACCTACATGATTATTTAATAAGATGGTTAATGTAGCCCTGTGTCTGGGGCTTGGCACTGGACTTAATGATCACTAAAATAAGCTACAATCCAGAATTCTTTGACATTTAAAAACAAGTATTTCTATTTTCACGTAATGTAACGCTACTTTAAAAAGCAGCTCAAATATGGAAAACTTAAGGAAAAAGAAGTCTACGTCTTAGAACTTAAGTATCCTGACTATGCAAGTCAGCGTGGAGTGAAGGAGAAAAGGAATAAACAGGGGCAGCTCCTTCCCACAGGAAGAAGAAACCAAGGTGATCCTAAAATGGACCTTGCACGTTACTCTGCAGAGATCAGTGCCGGCATGAAAACCAAATCCTACCCAGAGACGGCAAGCTTCCATGCTAGTGCTTTTCAGAGTTGGTGATGGTATTGCCAAGGCAATAGTAGTTTTGACCCCGATTTTCTAATCAATGCACAACAGAGTGCTTCATACTTTCCTCATGTTCCTTACAACCATACGACATCTAAATGTCAAAAAAACACTTCCCAAGTGAAAGCCCCATGTTTAGGGACTAGTGCCAGCCTCTGTCTCAGATTCTTTGGGGTCTTAAAGTAAGACACAGCTCTCACTGCTTTCTCTTGGGGTCCTCCTTATCTTCCAAGAATATGAAATAAAGGCACATAGGCTAACTTTTATAGTTGGCAAAGGGCACAGATTTTAGAAGTGGTATTTTTTTTTTTTTTTTTTTTTTTTTGGGAGACACAGTCCCACTCTGTCACTGGGGCTGGAGTGCAATGATGTCATCAGAGCTCTCTGCAACCTCAAACTCCTGGGCTCTAGCAATCCTCCTGCCTCAGCCTCCTGAATACCTGGGACTACAGGTGTGCGCAGCACCACGCCCAGCTAATTTTTGTATTTTTTGTACAGAGTCTCGCTCTTGCTCAGCCTGGTCTCGAACTCCTGGGCTCAAGCAGTCCTTCTGTCTAAGCCTCCCAAGTGCTAGGATTATAGGTGTGAGCCACTGAGCCCAGCCTAGAAGTGGCATTTTCACGTGAACAAAAATAACAAGGAAGCAACACCCTATCTTTAAAAAAAAAAAAAAGTGACTACTCTATTTAAAATAAAGGATGAGGCTCCCTGTTGTAGAAAATTGTACTCAGGCTTATGGAGTAAGGGGAGGGGTCTAATTAAAGCCAGGTTGCAAAGAAAAGCACCTCTATAAGTGCTATCCAGATAACTTGATAACTTGGTCTGTCTCTGAACACCAATATCCTTTTATACCTTATACTTCTTCATTTTGAGTATTTTTTTTTTTTTTTTTTTTTTTTTTAGCGCCCTCAGGATCACAAAAAAGTCCTGAAGATGTTAGAAGTGAATGAATACAGCAGCTGGGGGAGCGGATGACGTCAGTGGAGGAAGAGACCCGAGGAATGAGAAATATGAATGGCAAAATTTCTGAAACAAATCTCAGACCCTAACCACACCCTGCTCCATCAAAGTGATCATATGCTGAGCCCACCATTAAATGACTTTTGGGACAAAACATACAAGCAATTTCTTTACTAAGAGAGTCAATCTAAAAGCCAATGATCGGGGTACACGCTTCCTCCCTGCTCCTCCCTGCCTTTAGGCTGCGCAGCAACATACAGACTCTGGGATAAGCAAGAGGCCTTTTGTGACCCACTCGTAACGTTCTGTCCCAGCTTCTCTCTTCCCGTGCCCTGCCCCCTTTAAAACGGGATATTTTGTCCTTGAAGCTTTATTCAAACACCACCTTCTTGGTATAAAATGACATCCTCACACCCTACCTGGTGTGCTAGGATGAATAATGTGCATCCCACCCACAAGATGTCCACATCCTAATACCTGGTACCTGTGACTATGTTACTTTACATGATAAAAAGGACTCTGCAGACATAATTAAATTAAGGAACTTGAGGTGGGGAGATTATCTTGGACTATCTGGATGGGCCCAATGTAATCACAAAAGCCCTTAAAGGCAGGAGGCCAGAGAATCAGAATGAGAGAGAGAAAAGGCCACGTGGCAACAGAAGCAGAGAGACAAGATGCTACGCTGCTGACTCTGAAGCTAGAGGAAGGGGCCGAGGAATGTGAGTGGCTTCTAGAAGCTAAAAAGGGCAAGGAAATGGATTCTCTACCAAAGCCTTCAGAAGAACACCACCTATAGACTCGCTTTATACTTCTGATCTACAGAACCAGAAGACAATAAATTTGCGTTGTTTTAAGTCACTAAATTTGGGACCATTTGTTACAGCAGCAAGGAAGGAATCTACCTGGTTAGCCCTTGTTCCTCCTAACCTCGGCTCAGGCACCCTTTCCTACAGGGAGCCTGCCCTGAGAGTTCTCCGGCCTCCTCCCCGCCTTCTCCGGGTTAGCTTTTCCTCCTCTTTGCAAAGCACCCTGCTTTTACCTTTACAGCACCTAGTATTACTTCCTCAACTACTGTGGGTGGCTTCCTTTTAAGGGTAAGGCCCATGTCTTATTCATTTTCTTATTTCTACTGTTTATCAATATTTCTGACACATAGAGGGCACTCGAATTCTTTCCAGTAAGGTAGCATGACTGGCCCCTTAATGTCCAGAATTCCAACCTTCGCTTCCTTGCTAGATGATACCGATGCTGATGATAAAGAAACAGTAAGTTCATTTTCAGGAAATGAACCTGGAAATCTTATGTAAATGGCTCCTTTCTCCTTTAGGAAAGGCTCTCACAATATCATTTGCCCATACTACATTTGTTTGAAATAAGTAGTAACTCTCTTATCTCCAACCAAAAAGTTTATAAAAACTTCCAGTCATGAGGAGAAACCAAGTATTGGGTTGAAGAAAGAAGAGAAAACAGAAGAGCAAGAACTGTATAAATATTTTGGTAATTTTCATACAGTTCCTGAGGTGAACTGTATTTTCCAAACACGGCCAGAGCCGTCTCTCCCATCCCACGTGTTGTTCTACACAGTGGCCCTGACACTGCAGCCACCAAGAAGGGAAGCCATTGCCTTCCCCTTGCATCAGGCTGTCCTTGGGGCATCACTGGTAACCAAGAGAATGCAGCAGAAGCAATACCGCGTGACTTCTAAGACTAGCTCAGAAGACATGTCGCGACCTCTTTGAATGCTTGCTCTCCGGGTGCTCCTTCCTGGGGTGCTCTCTCTCGGAAGCAGGATGCTGTGCCATGAGAAGCACAAGCCATGTGGAGTTCTACATGGAGACACTCTGGTTGACAGTCCCAGCTGAGCCCAGCCTTTGAGAGGCATTACAGCCCAAAAACTAGATAAGTGAGTGAAGAAGCCTCTGGATAAATTCCGATCTCCATTCAACCAGTCTTCCCTGGCGAGGCCCAAGACACAATGGAGCAGAGACGATCTCTGCCGTGCCAGCCCAACTTCCTGACCACAGGATCCATGAGCCTAATAAAACTAAGTTTGGGTCACCCAGCAGGGGTGGGGAACCTGCGGCCTTAAGGCCACATGTGGCCTTCTAGGTCCTTAAGTGCAGCTTTTTGACTGAATCCAAATTTTACAGACCAAATCCCTTTTTTAAAAGGGGTGCAGCAGAAAAAGATGAAGCTTTTCTTGCCTCCTTTGGTGCTTAACAAAGAACAATCTTGACATCAGAAGGCCGCAGGTCCCCCACCCATGATTGGCTCCCATAGTTTGAGATTTGAGAGAATACATTGCTTATAGTTCAATGAGACCGAAAAAACTAAGTATCCTTCCCTCCATGTTGAAAATTTTATCACTTAGGGAGTTATCTGGATGGTCTTGTGCTAGATTTATAATCCTATCCCCTCGAATGTCCAAGAGGTTAGATTAGATGGGATTAAACTCAGAGGGATGCTGGAAGCACACCAAAATGTCTGCTCTCCTTCCTGCCCAATTTGGTCCACTATAAATAAAACTTGACAGGCTTTCTTAAATCAATTTAATAATGTGTAGCACGAGTGCTTTCAGATGCCTGGTAGCTAAACCACACATCAGCTTTCTTAGGAAGCCTTCTAGCAACAGGCAGAAAAAAGAACAGCTACTGCCAAGAGTACTGTGTACACAAGAGCTGGTGGCCTTGGGTGACTCACTGCACAGGCTCCGTCCATCTACTGGAAGGTCAACAGTGGGAGAGAGCTGAGCCTTTAATAACCAAATCAGGCTTTTTTGCTAAAGCCAGATGCTGTCATTATGGAAGTAGATGAGAACACAGTTATAATCGATCTGAAATTCTGATGAATTCCAGGTGCAACTCCCAGCAGCCTGGGAGAGCTGGTGGCTCAAAGCCCTCAGAGGGTTTTATTACTTGTGTCATACATAGTAGGCTGCTCCATCACAGAATCTACGGGGCCTCAATACTTTCCCTCTCTGATTTCAAAAGGAAGCATGTTTTGCCAAACTTTCAGAGACACTTTTTTAAAGCAAGCCAATTTCTCAAATACATCAAAGAATATAATGGAAAAAGTAGGAAGACTAAGAAAAAGTTGAGAAGAGCAAGGTCTAGGTTGCAGACCTCAAGGTCCTAAGAGAAATCAGATTTAATACAGAGTTTATAAATCTGAAGAGGGGGCTGGTTGAGGTCTTTAACCAGTAGGTGTAGTTTTATGAGCCAGTAGATTGCTAGCTACGGTCTATGTCATTTTGGAGAGAAGAAAAAGCAAGAGCAGAACCCCAAAGAGTGTTTATGGTCACTCAGTTTCAAGGGCATACCAGAGTTTAGCCACATTCTAGAAATGGCTGCCCATTTTCCAAGCCTGTTCTCCAGGCTCCTTGTCAAGTCTGTGTTTCTCAACATCCTTTCAATCAACCCTTTTCTCTGTGTGTTAGGGTCAGTTACTGCTTCTTGCAAACAAGACCCTAAACTAATACAAATACTAAAAGGGTAACCTTTATTTCCAAATGTACATTTTTTTTCCTGTCTGCTAGACCCAGTGCTCAAAAACACATATTGCCATGCAACTAAGAAAGAATCAATTTAGGGAAGATGGTCAAATGTCCTTCCATGTGGCTAAATTAGCCAATAAAACAGATGACTCTTTGTTCTCATCATGGTCCTCATTTCAGGACCACACATATTCATAAAGAGATGTTTCAACACCAAAACAAGATGTGTTAATTCCCTTCATTTAAAAAAAAGTATTCTTTAAAGAGAAAAAAAATTCAAGATGCATGGTAGTTGACTATTAATGATTTAGTCTTCATCTACTCAATTACACTCATGTTTTTAGGCACGTCACAAACCGACATGGTATAAGCTTACCATCTCAAATTTATGTAATTAATATTCACTTATCCTCATATATATTGAGGTGATAAATGTGCTTGCTCGGTGACATCGGGCCTAGGGCCCAACTCCAACCCCGCCGAGAGCAAGGCCTTGGATAACATTCTTCCCACCAACAGATACCATTAAATTGGACGTGCTCCCTCTTTTCCTAAAACATGTGCTTAAGATATTACAAGACTCACAGAAAACGGAACATGTTGGGATTCTAAATACTACTTGAAAGATGAGAAAATGACATTATCATGCATAAAAAAAATCTATCAAGAGCCAAAAGATGCCTTCCTTTAATTTACATCTAAATTCATTAATTAGTGGTAGTCAAATTAGAATGGATTTGTTGGCTCAAGAGGCAGAGGGGAAAACAATCCTGCTACATATGCTACGTAAGATATGGGGTCTCTAAATTTCCTTCCAGCAGCTGGTGCCACATTGCAGCAGTATGCTCAACTGTGCTCTGACAATGATCAAAGCCCAAAGTCTGGCTACTCTAAAGCATATGACTTTGTTTGCAAAAAAATAGACGCTGAATTCCCCTACACCACCCCCCTCATTCCTGCCAATAAAAACAGGGCTAATCCCTTCATCCTTCTTAGGGAGATGAATGGAATCTCAATTTACTAACAAGGATAAAAAGCTTCAAAAACAATCTTTTTGAAGGCACAGACTCTTCTCTGGTCCTGCTCCCTGGTACCCAATGTGGCACTCTCCCTGCCACGAGTGGCTCCATCGGTATTACTCACTGACCAAGCCCTGTCTACACAGGCTACCAGAATATACGGACATCTAAAAGCTGGCTCCAGACCTCCCTAAAACCAGAAGATTCCAATGACATTTTGGCTAAAAAGATTAAAGAATACATCTTTTACTATGATGTATAAGGGGGAAAAACCCCCGCTCACATGAAGATGAGAGAAAAAGAGAAGAGAAAGGGATTTAAAAAAACTTTGAGCTGTGAGTGGCATTATATTTTTTAAAAACAAGATCAATACAAAGTAACACTTTTTCCATCCCAAGACTGGATCAAGAGAAGTTGAGCTTTTTGACCCATCCATAAGAACAAAGCCTCTTAGGGGCATGTTCCTGTCTTGTCCTCACGCACATGGCTATTAGGATAATCCCTTTGCTTGGTCTGTCTACATGGTTTCTCTCACACACAAACACCTGTGCCAGGGAGAAACTGAACCCAAACACCCACCATCTCTCATAAGTAACTACAGAAATGAGGCAGTTTGGATTAAAGCTCTAAAAATTCAAACTCAAAAGTAATTTGGTTCTCATTACCACTGGCCAGCTTTTATATCTAGTAGGATTACTTTTTTCTTCCACTAAGCACATGTTATGCCCTAAATGGCCAAATCACATATAATTCTGACACCAGAGAGCTAAAACTCAATTCTGCAAGTATTTGTGTGTCTATTATGCACGAGAAAGGTACTCTATCTCATCTAAGAGAAAACAAAATTAACATGCGTCTCATGAATTCCTGGCTTTAATTCTGATTCTACACAATTATGTCTCTGGGACATAATTTGACCAGCAGTATAGTCAAATGCCTGTTATGATATAAGCCATATTATAACAAGGGCCACTGAAAACTGCATAATAAACGCTTCCAGGGTGGAAAAGACCTGACACACAATATTTTCAAATATGATCCAGTGACAAAGATCTGGCAGTTATACTTGCAGCTCATGCCGTTTCTCTTTTATATTAAAGCCATCCACTCAAACGTATCTCCTTATTTATAAATGTAAAATGTATATATTTATACATGACACATAAAAACATTCACAGACAAGCATTCATACATTCTTGTCTCTAAAGTCTATTTGTTTTGGAAGCTAGGATATGAACCTAAAGATTCTTCTTCTTCTTTCTCTTAGAATTTGGACATTTTTTTCACTATCTCTAGGGCTGAATAGTGAAAAGATAATATTTGGTTCTCTCTGCAGTTGGCATGAACAAAATGAACACCAGCAACGATCTGAAAGGCCTGACTGGTGGAGGGGGGTAATGTGAATGAAGGAGCAAGGGAGCATCTGCCCTGGTCACACTTGAGGCTTCCCTGTCTGTGCGCAGCTCGTTAGTGCCCTGGGCAGCTGGGGCAGCGAGTCCGACTGAGGGGGCAGGGGAAATGGCTCTGGAGTCCCGTCAAATTCAGCGTTTCCCTTATTTCCCTCGGAGATTCACACACAACTGGGCCCAAACCGCACCACAGTTTCACAGAAGTTCAGGGTCAGGAACACCAAATCCCGATCCTGGCTCTGCCACTTATCTAGCTACATGACTGTGGGTAAACTATGTGTTTGAATTTTAGTCTTCTTTAAAATGGAGATATTAATACTAATACTTGTCTCAAGATGTTACAGAACCAAAGGATTTCACGTGTGTAGCAGGAACAACCCTGCCATTCAGCATATGCTTAACAAATTCCATCTGTGTTCTACTCCAGAGGCTTTCAGGAAGGATGAGAGAGAGCTTGGAAGCCCCTCTGAGATCTGGATTTTAATCCAGTTTGGGTCTGCATCCAGAAGCATTTGAAATTCAGTGGGACTGCCAGGATAATGTGCAGCTTGACTGAGGGGCCGACTGTGACCTGGGGCTCCAACTGCCTTCAATGTTCTCCAAGGACTTTTGTGATTGCCCACCTCAAAGTAGCCTCATACATTAGGAATACATTAAGGGAAGCAAGAGGCACTCTCTCTTCTTGGCCACGCAACACTGTCCACTACTCTTAAGGAAAACCAGCTACTACCTTGGTAGTGATGTTTCGATACTTTGGGCAGCATCCCTGGTGCCATATTATCTCTGTGGCATTGTTCCCTTTTTTGTACTCAGTCTGTCTCCATTCCAACCACGCATGACCATTGCTTTATTGTTTGACAGGACCACTTAGCTAAGATAACAAACTCCTAACATCAGTGTCTGTATTTGTCTGACAGGTTTTTCATAGCATCCAGCAAAGCAATAATAAATACGATTTGAGGAAAATAACTATGATGAAAGAGTTCATAAAAATTTGCATGGTGGGTGATCAAGTGTCAACCCTAATAAAAGCCACATTTGTAACAAAACTTGTTTTCAAACTGGCTATTCCATGTTCTTCAAAAGAAAATGAGTACTGCAAATATTTTTAACTTATCCTGCAAATGACACACCAAAAGAAAGCTTAATCCATGCATTTAAGATATTTAGACTAAGTTTATTACTTTCCTCTCAGTAACTTCTTGGAAAATTAACTATTATACTCCTTATACCACAGAATAAATGAAAAGGTAAATCATTCTTTACAAAGATGTCCAAGTAAGATGTTCGCGTGAGCAGTCTTAGTAAAACTGCAGCGTATCCTACCTCCTTAAAGTTATCGAATGCTGATAAAATGATTTCATGCCCGCCTCTGACAAGACAAACTGCTGCCAACAGTTCTAAAACAAGGGCTTTTGTTCTGTCAAAACAAGAAAAAAGAAAACACAAATCAGTGAAAACGACATGATGAGTCAGCTGTTCCTTCCTTCCAAGATAGATATGAGAATAAAATATTTGCCCTTGTATTTTTTTTTCTAAACTTTACTAAGGTACAGTTAAAGTATATTTTTAAAACTTTACTGGCTTCTAAATATGTGATTTGTCTAACACAGAAAATTTTGGAAGGCATGTTTCCCACTTCCAAAACTACTAATTACTCACTAATGAGAACTAACTCTGGGAAGAACAGTCTCTCAGCCCCACCATCAGGTCACTCAGTACAATGTGGTTGAACAGTGTTTACTGGGGAGCTGAGAGCAACGGGAAACTTGGGAATATACTGAAAACCAAACTACTGGTTAAATATTTTCTCTAATTTTAGAGACAGGTATAACACTTGCAAAAAACATTAAAAATCAACTGAAATTAATGTTCTATATTTTCAAACCTGCTCATTTGGGGAAGAAGCCATAGAAATTTCCCATGACAAAGCAAGTTTCTGTCATTTCTTCTACCTCTGCAGGTAGATCTGGAAGGAGCTGAATTACAGCTTCACTAATACAAGAATATTTTCTCTGACTCAAGAAAATAAAACTCCATCTGAAATATTTTTGGTGGGAGAACCTAGAGATACATTCTAAGTTTTCAAATGCAATGTCAAGAAAGAAACAGCACTGTTTCTTCATCATAAGATCACTTCAGTATTTCATCTTTATTCTGGAATAAAATTATTGCCAACCTCTAAACAAAGACTGTTCTCATACTCCACAATGTCAATTGTCTTAAGAAAAACGAGTAATGACTTCTCTGTGGTGGAAGGCAGGGACAGAAGCAGGACTACTTAGGGTGCCAGTAAACTAAGGAAGCAATTGCAAAGTCACAAAAGGTTTAAGTTTGAAAGAAAAATATTCAATATTTAAATAGAACTTTACAGTCTGCACTGCGTTCTGAATCAGAAAGTTCTAATTTATAATCAGGTTTTTGAGTTGAATTAACTGTTTTCAGATATTCAGTCTAGAGAGATGTCTGATGAAAAGGAATTACACATTTGAAATGCAGAATAGGCCGGGCACAGTGGCTCACCCCTGTAATCTCGGCACTTCAGGAGGCCGAGGTGGGAGGAGCCCTTAAGGCCAGGAGTTTGAGACCAGCCTGGGCAGCATAGGGAGACTGCCTCCACAAAAAATAAGAAAATTAGCCAGGCGTAATGGAATGCACATGTAGTCCTGGCTGTGGCAGGAGGATCACTTGAGCCCGGGAGTTTGAAGCTGCAGTGAGCTGTGATCACATCACTGCAGTCTAGCTGGGGCAACAGAGCAAGACCTGTCTCCCTGTTTCAAAAAAAAAAAAAAAAAAAAATGCAGAATACCGAAGACAGGTTTCTAGAGCTAATTTGTGATACGAATAATATATAGTGCTAGCCTTTATAGAAAGTGAATACAAAAAGCAATCTGTATACATAATTCTTTTTCTTTTTTGTTTGGTAATTAAAGCTACATAAGTAAAGGTAGCAAGTAAAGTGTGGCCGAGGGATGGTGGTTTTAGTTAACTTTCAGCAATAACTGGTGTAGTTAAATCATTCCAACACTCTCCTGGCTGGCTGGGCGTGGTGGCTCACACCTGTAATCCTAGCACTCTGGGAGGCCAGGCAGAGGATTGCCTGAGGTCAGGATTTCGAGACCAGCCTGAGCAAAAGCGAGACTCCTCATCTCTACAAAAAAACTAGAAAAATTAGCCAGGCGTGGTGGCATGTGCTTGAAGTCCCAGCTACTTGGGAGGCTGAGGCAAAAGGATCGCTTGAGCCCAGGAGTTGGAAGTTGCAGTGAGCCATGATGACACCACTGCACTCTAGCCGGGGTGACAGAGTGAGACCCTGTCTCAAAAAAAAAAAAACCTCTCCTGGCCCCTGAGTCCTGGCAATCTGATCCTCTCCCTCAAATTTAGCACTAAGGATGCTGAGAACCAGGCCTCAACAGAATGAAAACTTAAGGAGAACAGCGAAGGGCAGAGTTGTCACCAGCTGCCCAACTCTGCCCCATGTAAGAACATAACTTGGCTCAAAGGAAAAATTCTATGCAGCCGATCTTATTTCAGACAGTCACACTTGAAAGTTTCCCAAGTCAAACTTGGCTAAGTGTTGACTAGCTCTCTGCTTTCCCTAGATTTAGACTTGTACGTGACAAAGGATGCTTACCTGGGATTCTTATTGTTCAAGCTTAGGGCAATCTCATTGACAGCATGTGGATGAGACATGACCATGTTGAAACCATACTGAAATTAATATGGAAAAAAACCAAAGCATTAGAAGACAAGTTAGGAGACTGTCAATGTTGATTAAAAAACAAAAACCTGAAATTTCCACCTAATGTAACTTATACCATCATAAATGCATTTATGTTTATAGTACATCAGTGTCAGAACATATTTTTCTATCATAAATTTCAGGAACGTGGGCATGGTTGCACATGCCTGTAGTCCCAGCTACTGGGGAGGCCAAGGCAGGAGGATCACCTAAGCTCAGGAGTTTGAGCCCAGCCTGGGCATCATAAGGAGACACCCGTCTCTTAAAAAGAAAAATTCAGGAATGACACTATTATCAAAGGATCATCTTCCCATTCTTTAGGAATGAACTACATGTTTCTCTTTATTAAAATGGTAAAAAGGCTCTAGCCCAGAGATTCTCAATCTTGACTGCTCATTAAAATCACCTGGAAGACTAAACCAAATAAAGCACCAATTCTCCAAGACTCACCCCAGATTTATTCTGAATCTCAGTAATTAAACCTTGGCATCTGAATTTTCTTTAAGCTTCCAGGTGATTCCACTGTGCAGCCAGGATTGAAACCACTGCATCTAATCTGTTGTCTGGGCAATGGCTATCAGGACCAAGAGCCTAGGAAAACCTGCCTTGCTCTGAGGCTTGCGACCTTACCCTTCTATACAATGAAGTAAGTACAACAGGCTCAGGAATCATTCTTAATTCTGCTGAGTTGAAGAAGCACAGCTGACCCTTGAACAACACGGCTTTGAACTGTGCAGCTCCCCTTACATGTGGATTTGAGTCCACCTCTGCCACACCTGAGACAGCAAGACCAACCCGTCCTCTTCCTCCTCAGCCTACTAAACATGAAGGTGATGAGGATGAAGACCTTTATGACAAGCCACTTCCACTTAATGAATAGCAAATATATTTTCTCTCGTGATTTTCTTAATAACATTTTTTCTCTAGCTTACTTTTATTGTAAGAATATAGTATATAATACACATATCAAAAATGTGTTTTAATTGATTTTTATGTAATTGGCAAGGCTTTTGGTCAATAGTAGGCTATTAGTGGTTAAGTTTCTGGGGCGTCAAAGGGTACACACAAATTTTTGACTGCACCAGGGTTAGTGTCCCTAACCCCTGTGTCGCTCAAGGGTCTACTGTATTCTTTCTCCTCCAAACTTACTCTCAGCCCATGACCACATTTCCTCTTATACTGAGAAAATATAAGCAATCAGGAAAAAATTTCCACAAGCTCCCACTACCGTATCAATACACACTCACAGAACTGTGGCTTCCTCACGTCTTCCTAAAAACAACCCTTCCATGCGCTCCAATCTAAGGCCAATGACTTCACTTGAGTCCTTGATCCCATTCCCTTTCCCCTCAAGAGCATCACATGTTCCAGAAATTTCTTCATCCATCCCAATCATTTTCCCTGTCTGATTCATTACCATTAGCATACAAATATGATAAAAATTCTCTTATCTTAAATAACAACAATAGAAATCTCTCGATACCACAACCTGTGTCCAATTACTGCCTCTCATTTCTCTGCTGTCCTTTACAGCAAAACTCCTCCAAACACTCCCAGTCTGATTCCTTTCCTGTGTGCTCCTGAATCTATTCCATCAGGCACCTCATCCCCACTCCAGTGAAACTGTTCTTGCCAAGATCACCCGTGGCCTGCACTTTGCTAAAGCCAATGGCCAATTCTCACTCCTCATCTTACGAGCTTGAGCAGCAGCATTTGACAGAATTGAACACTCCCTTCTCCTTGAAGGAATTCCTTCTCTTGGCCCCTACCTTCCTGGCTACCTCTCAGACTCGCTAGCTAGCTTTTCCTCAGCTCTCTGACATTTACACACAGTGCCCCAGGGTTCATATTCTGGACCTCTTTACTTCTCTGTCTTTCCCTGTTGATCTCACCCAGCCTCCTGGCTTTCTATACCATCTACCTGCTAATTACTCCAAATTTATATCTCCAGTCCATTCTTCTTCTTGAAATCCACACCAGCACATCCAACCACCCACTTAAGATCACTATTTGTATGTCTCATCGACATCTCAAAGTTAAAATCCCCAAAAAGAAACTCCTAATCATCTCCTTCAAATCTGCACATCCCGTAGTCTTCCCTGTCTCAATAGATGGCAACTCCATCTTACCGTGGCCCAGGACAAAAACCTTGGTACCACCTTCCAGTCCTCACTGTTGTCCTCATCTCCAATGCTGTTGCCTTCACCATCAATATAAAACCAGCATCCAACCACCTCTCATCATCTATGCTCCTATAATCCTAGTCCATACTACCATGAACACTCACTCAACTAAATTACTACCAACAGCCTCCAGGATGGTCTACCTCCTCTTGCCTTTGCCCCTCCCAAGGTCAACCCTACATATAGAAGCCAGCGATGATGTTAAATGCAATACTGTCAGATCATGCCCTCAGAACCATTCAATAGCTTCCCATTCATAGTAAGTCAATATCCTTTCGCTGCCTACAAAGCCCTACATAATCAGGACGCTGTGTTACTGCTGACTTCACCTTCCACACTTCTTCCTCTCACTCATTCTGATCTGGCCTCAACCTGGACTCCTTTCTGTGCTTTGGGCAAATCGGACTTACTCCTGTCTCAGGGCCTTTGCTCTTGCCCTTCTATCTACCTAGAATCTTCTTTCGCTGATATTCCTTCCCTTGTTCCCTCATTCAGGTTTTACTAAACATTATCTTCTCAGTGCACTTTCCTTGCTAGACTATTTAAAACTGCATACACATTTTTGGCCCTTCCTATTCATCTCCTGATTATTTTTTTCTATAATACTTAGTAATGGTTTCCTGGGTTCAAATCTCAACTCCACTACTTATTAGCTATGTGACTTTAGGCAAATTACTGAACTTCTCTGTGTCTCAGTTCCCTCACCAGTAAAACGTGGAGAATAATATTACTGACCTCACGGGGCTGTCATGAGGTTTACATGACTTAAGAGGTCTAAAAGCACTGGACCTGTAAAATGTACCATGTGTCTGCTTTCTTCATGTCATCATAATTATCTAGAATACTATATATTTTACCAATTTACTTGTCATCTGTCTCCCCTCCCTGGAAAGTAAGTTCCCTGGGACACTTATTTATTCAATGCTGTATTTTCAGTGCCTAGAACAAGATCCATCTAGCAAAGCTCAGAAAATATTAACTGACTGAGGGAAAGAATAAATATATGTTTTTCTTCTTAAATTCAATTCAGCACCCTATGTTGGGTTTGAACTCTAACAACAACCCTCTACCTATGTATTTATTTTCTGTTTCTATTTGGACCCACTTGGAGCATCCATAGAAATGGAAATCAAACCTTATTTTTTTATCTGAATTCTATTTTTCTAAACAGAACTCCTATACCCCTGGTTTGCTTATCTAACTATACTTACAACTCTGCCAGTTCACCCTAAATAATCCAGGCTCTAATTTCCACTTCGTTGTTAGGATTAACCCAACCCCCATGCTATACTGTTTCTCCCAGTGTTTCTCAGAGTGGGCTCTCCCTGCATTCACAATCACCTGCACTTTTAACAATCCTCCAGGTACTTCTGATAAAGATGAGGAACCACTGAGTCTGACAGACAATTGTAACTTCTTGCCTGTTCAGCAAATAACACTTTGAGAACCACTGACCTACCAACTGTGTCAGTCTACTTCTTCCTAGTGTTCCAAAGCTCTTCCATTACTGCCCACAACTAACAGCTTACTTGGTCATTAGTGGTCACGAACATTCACCAAGCAATTTAGGCAAGTTTATTACTGTAGGAGGAAAATGTCTTTCCTTTAGCACATTAACTGCCATGTGAGTTGTATATAACTCATGCTAGTTTTGAGCCCGGGGCCTCAGGAAGCATATGTAACTCACACATCTCTTCACCTTGGGAGCCATGTGAACTATTTTCTAAGTTTTACATCATTCATGCACAGAAAACAATAAAAAATAACAAATTTTTCATTAAATTAGGATCATTTTGTTTTTGAAGTTTTTATTCTATTTTTGTAATAAAACACTGTGCCCTCAAGGAAAAAAATTTTTTTCTAGTGTGACTGTCAATGTATTAAATACATTATAAATTATAAATATTAATGAAAATGAGGACAATGAATTAAATCTTGAGCATGAGAATGAAACAGGCCTTTCTCAATAGAATTTCATTGAATCCTTACTATTTACTTCAAATAGAAATAATACAAAGAAACCGAAGAACAAGATCTGAACCTAATTCAGATTTTTTTTTAAAGAACCAGAAGCACCAACATACCTGATAATTCATGATGGCACGTAAACACATGATACAGACATGTATGTCATCTTTCTTACTCACTAATCTTGAATTTTTCAGGGTTCTTCTCCTTGGCAAAGTACTGTATCTACAAATAAAGAGAGAAACTTCTATAAAGAGACAGATTACTTTCTTAGCATAGGAACATGCACTTAAAAAATGGACATTATTCTTTATATGCAACTAAATAGTGATTGCAGATCAAAACCCACCACCACAAAGCTATTAATATTTCCACAGACTGCAAGGCCCACACAATTCTGTGCACTGTGTACTCATCTGTGTACTCATCATCTTGTCAGGCCAGGTACAAACAGATAAAAAAAAAAAAAACTCAACCCCACTCATGCATATAACAGATCAGATTGTACATGAGCTTTAGTAACAATCCCAGGTTCCCAATCAGTAGGCCAAGCTAGATTTGCAGAAGTGATCTGAGGCAGCATGCATGCAGACTGCATCTGCAACAAAGTGCGGGGTGCAACTTAGCTTATACTAGACCTCCAATCATTTGACCCAACTTTAGTTGCACCTTGCAATTACTCGGGAGTCCCCGCTTCAGAATTTAAACGGCGAGGTCAGACCTTAGCAATGTTGGTTTCAGCCTGTGATATCAGACCCTGAAATATTAACACTATGCAAACACCTCCACAGCCTGATGCCTCACCTAAAGCCTGGTATTGTGGCTAAAACTTAGAGGGAAACATACTAATATTTTCAAGAATTAAGATGTTTCAATGTTAGGATTCATTCAATAGGCCCTACATTGCTAAGCCTTCATTCTTTCTGGAGATTTATCATAGCTTGCAAGTAGTAAACAACTGAGAGTGTAACATGGTGCATGTGGAAAAGATGACAACACTGAGAGCGTCCATGTGAGTTTTAAATTATTGCCTCAGAACAGAAACACACATAAGTCTTCTCCGCAACTCCAAGCCTGCAATAAAGTCAAGATTTCAAAAGTTGTCAGCTACATTCTTACAGAGAAAGTCAATGACAGGAATGCTCCACAAAATAAGCTATAGCTTTCCTTTTTCTTGAAATAATTAAAAGATTTAAAGGGAAGGTATGATTAACATTAACAACTTTCAAAAGTCCCAAAGGTGCAGGATAGGAGTTAAACTGAATTGACAAGTTTGTCTAAAATTGTTCAGCTGAGCAGCCCTTTAAATTTCACTTTCTGTTCAAAAACTATCAAACAGAAGAGAGACGATTCTTTCGCATGCACAGTAAAGTCAATTTGCTAGAGTGAGCCAAACAAATTTTTGAAAAGCACTTCAATAAGTCACTTGCCTCGATAAACCTGAATATGTAAAACTTTGTTTACTCATTATAAGGAGGAGGCTTTATTCAAGGATTTCCTGCTTTATTCACAGTTGGAAATAAAATTTCAGTAACCCAAAGTTGACCTCACGCAATTCCGAATGCACAAAGAAGCTGAAGTAGAGATTTTAATGTTAGTGAGACCAATTCCAATGTCTGAAATACAACGTAAAGATGTGTCATTTTGCCATACCCCCAGCATGATCATGACTATTAGCACACTTCTTGGAGGTCTCAGAGATTGGTGCAACTTCAAACAATAACCACACAGCCAGTCTGACCCAAGCATGTATGAGCCTCTGAGTCTACATCTGAAGCTCTTGCCCTTCCTCTTATTTTAACTTATTTTAACCTCAGTCTTGTATTTCTTCAATGGAATCACTTGTTAAGTACATGATAATTTATTAGAGTGTCTAATTCTGTCACCCAAGCTGGAGCACAGTGGCCCTATCATAGATCGCTGTAACTTCAAATTTCTATGCTCAAGCGATCCACCTACCTCAGCCTCCCAACTGGCTGGAACTACAGGCACTGACCACTACACCCAGCTAATTTTTTTAAAATTCTTTTAGGGATGGGAGTCTCACTATGTTGCCCACGCTGATCTTAGACTCTTGGCCTCAAGTGATCCTCTCTCCTTGGCCTCCAAAAGTGCTGGGATTACAGGAATGAGCCACAGCACCCAGCATTTCATTTCAAGTTGAAAGCAATGACTATACTAGCATAAAAAAGCCACCTAAGATTAAGTTTTAAAAAGAAAAGAAAAAAATGATTTCGATGGAATAAGTTGCCCTTCGCTAAATTATATTTACATGCAGCAATGATTGCAGAAGATAGACTGATCAATGTGAACTACTCTCTAAAGAAGATAGAGGTTATTCTACACAGTGCCATATTTCTGCATCACTTCCAAATACATTTTAATTATTCCAGCAAATAGAACAATCTTGCGCCTGTAATTGTGTTTCCTAAGAGGTATAAAGTAACATAGCACATGTTTTCCTTTCATTTATTGATCCAGTACTTGATCTACATTGTAATGTCTCTAAAAAGCCAAAATGCTTTTGTCATTTTGTGGCATGCAGAAACCAATAAAGTTAGAATAATATTATACCTACCAAATATTAACACAAAAGGCTTCTATTTGTTGTAGTAGATGGTTAATCTCAAATATATTTTTCTGGATCGACATTAATATATTTAATATGACATATCACATGCATGCTTATTGATATTTAAGGAGTTTACAAAATATAGAATACATAAAAATCAATAAATAAAAACAATGAACTTATTAATGATATTCTATGCTCAAAAACAACAGAGCTAAACTTTTTTCCACAATGTATGGTATTTGGTTTAAAAATTATTTTCTCCAACTTTGGGTTTATACAAAAGTTAAGAATAAAAGACAATATTTGAACTCATGTGTTTTAAATCATAACATTAAAAAAACACCACCATAGCCAACAGCAACAACAAAAATCATAGCGCCGACAGCTGAAGGAGATCCATCATTTGCTCCAACTCTTTTTTTAATACAGATAAGAAAATGAAAGCCCAAAGAAGTTATATCCACGTGGTAAATAAGAGATGAGACCAGGCCCCACCATAAGTCTCCTCCCTGCAATTCAGGGCAGTCACCTTCTACAAGTTCCTTCTCATCAACCTGACTCATCAATAATCTGGTGGGTTATCATGTGCAAAAGCTACTACCTGTGCTGGCTAGGTCCTTGTCAAATGTTCCCATTGTGTCTTCCTGACAGCATTTTCTGCTTCGGTCCTACATAGGTGTCATTTCCCACCCTGAATATAATTACTCCACTATGTGGGATTAAGGCTTAGTTTGCTGAGAACGGCAACACGTATTAATAGCATCTCCTGCAGTACACGATGACCGATCCACTTGGTAAGCAAGGTTTTCTTTTTAAATCTTCATCTTATATATCACTTTTCAGGAAAGTGAGGATGTTTAACTTAACAGGAAATTTTGCTCTGTATTTTGGAACACTCATTCTAAAACAATTTTCTTCTATTAAATAAATGCACCCAGATAAATGTCATAATTCTTTACCTCTGAAAAGACAAAGTATTTTCAAAGGACTCAGTTTAGGATCACATTAAATCTATAAGACTAGATTTTAGGGACTGTGCCAGGGGTTTGCATATACATTAACCTCTTCCTCAAAGAGCACATTTTATGGAATTTGACAATCTTTGTGACTACGTATTTGGTTTATTTGCTTTAATTATGATGTGAATAAATTATTACCTTTTTGGTGACAGGTTTTAAATTCAGCTCTAATATATGATGTTGATACTAGCTAATAAACACTTCCTTGTGGAGGGGGGTTTTAACAGATCCCCCAAATTGACCCTAAAAAGCAACAAAATTAGAACTAACAATTTATTAGCCACTTTACCACAACAAGGACACCTGGACCAGGTGAGCAATCTAGAGGAATGGCCTCTGGTGCTTGCCACCAGCCATGGGAATTCAAACCAAATCTCGTTTAAGGTCTAGAGCTGGTTTTATTAAGCACCTATTGTTTATGCTAGACTATGCTAAGTGCAAGGGAAAATGAAAGATAAAGATATTGCTTCAGTCCTCCAGGGCTTACCACCAGAGTTTAGGGAGCAATAGGTAAGTATGTAGATAGCCCCTGTATTAAGATGTGCTCTATCCGCACTTCAGCCCCAGGCCACCCATCCCATTGCACTTAGCAAAGTGATGTACATTATAACATGTGAAATGAATCCAGTAACATTATACACACACTTACACAGCACAACATGGTGGAGCAATGGTGGCTGCATCTTCTCATAGGAGAATGCTTTTTGGAAAGCACCATACTTAAAATTTCCCTTTAAGCCAGATGTGACTGACATAGACCTACTCTTAGTAACTGTCTTTAGGCATCTAAAAGTTGTTTTTAAATGGACCTCTAACCCCTGAAGTAAATATAAAAGGAATGGACAAACTGTGAGATGAGTATCATAACGGTAACATGACAACATAATTAAATGTAAAAGATTACCAATGCAGATTTAAAATATCCCTGTCTTATGATTTTTTGAATGGTGGAATTACAAGATACTTTCATTCATGGGTTTTGTCTACATTTTAAAAGTTTATAGAATGGATGTATATTACTTTTCCAATAAAAGAAAAAAGAACTCTTTTAGATGGTCTAGGTTTAGATCTACCTTAAGACTGAGAGCTAGTAGACAATGTGATCTTCCTGCTCTTCCACCCAATTGCCCTACAGGATATCTCCTCCAAGGCCTCTTTAGGTGGAGAGCTGGTGCTGATCTACCCTAAAAAAAAGCAAATTTGCAAATTTCTGCGATGAGGCCAAAGCACAAAACACATAAGACAAAAGAACCAGGTATCATTAGAAAAACTAAGCTTTGAAAATCTTACCCCTTGGTGTTGCAAATGTCCACCTGAATGGCAATAAGGCTGAAGGTTGTGGTTAGCAGTTTCCACAGAGAAAGGATAAGTGCCACAAAACTCTACCCAATGTATGAGTCACA
This sequence comes from Indri indri, assembly GCA_004363605.1. Classification (NCBI taxonomy): domain Eukaryota; kingdom Metazoa; phylum Chordata; class Mammalia; order Primates; family Indriidae; genus Indri; species Indri indri. Next base: position 6,987 of record RJWJ010020412.1, on the reverse strand, counting down.
CTGATTCACTTAGGTAGGGTTGGAAAATCACAGCAATAATGTGTCACCAATTAAAATTCAGCTGGCTCAAATGAAACTAGTTACAACAGCCAAATAATGTATGCACAAAGTGCTGCTGCATAATCATGTTAACACAAGGGAATCAATTCAATAAATTACCTTTCAAAGGGTAGATAGATAAGACAACCTGCATCTGAGTCTTTGCCACAGCCCTTTAGTCTAAACTATCTTCACTTTTGCAAACATTGATCATCCTGATTTACCTATTTGAATAAACTTTCCACAAAGACCTGAGCTTTACAGGGATTAAGCTGGCGACTCAGTAGGAGGTCTGAGTGCGTCTGTGGTAAACTAACACCCTTGGATGTGTTCTGTAACAGAATTACATAAAGTGAAACTGGTTACTATAATATTTTCTCCCTGAAGCTATTACGAAACTTCATATAAAACAGAGACTATTTGAGCAGAGCCAACTGGAGAGTGTCCCTCCAATTCATTGTGGTAAATTTTAAAAAGCCCCAATGAGAGGCAGCGTCAGTTTCTCCACGGTCTCCCATGGATAACTGAGGCAAATGATCTTTATTTAGTCCTGTCCCAGGCAATATGTCTTGCATGGCCCCAGACTCTGTCAGTCAACAGCTGACGGTGCATGTTCCCTTAACTGAGATTTGAAATCGGCTTCAGCAACAATGCACTCCCCTGGGTCCTCTTTTTCATCCCCGGTAGTTCTCAAATCTCACTGCACATCACAGCTTAACGGAGGATGGTGGGGGCGGGGAACAGCAGAGGAGGAAAGGGATGAGGGGCATGGGAGGAAGAGAAGGAAGCCGAGGGAGGAGAGGGCGGGGAGGAGAGAAACTCTGAAGACACTTCAACTCCATCCCACCCTCTGCAGTGACTGCCAGGCTGCTGGTTTTCAAGGCTACTGTGTAACGGAAGATGGAGGGATGGGAATAGGGACACATTAAAATGCCACAAACCTTGCTGTTCTAAGATTCAGTCATTTTTCCTGAGTAGATGGCTTTCCGTATTGCTGCAAGACTTAGTTAATTTCTAGATTTCTGGAAAAGTTTATTCTGGTAATTTTTTTGCCAGTTTTCTTACCACTTTTATGGAGGAGAGCATATTCAGAGGTCCTTCCTCAACCATTTTCACTGGGATCCCATAACAGACATGAGGAGATCATTTTCTCCCCAACCTATTCATTCTGAAGCATAACAATGCTTTCGAGTTGATGGGTGGAGGTCTAATGGAGGTGCTGGAACAGTCAGGTCTCTCAGGTGACTCAAGACAGGTTCCCTGAGATGTGAAGATGGGAGAGAATTCCTTCGGATTTCCAGGGGGAAAACAGAGCATGGAATGCTATGGAGAGATTGCGACTCAATCCCTAGAAGACTGGGGCCGATTATCTACGAGCCATCCTGAGAGCCTTTCTCCTCCCAAGCTAGCAGGCAGAGCTCTGGGGCTCCAGATGCCTGGACACAAAAGACAGGCCTCTAGGAGGCAGAAAACAGCCCTGAGTCTAATTTTTGGAGCTCCTGTCATTTGTAGGAAAAATAATGGCAAAGGGATACTGAGAGCTGTTTTTATAGGGAAACTAGTAGCACTAAATTTCTCAGGCCCTCTTTTACATCGGCTTCGAGAATTGCCTGCTATTTTCTCAAGCACTGAACTAAAACTCTAAATGTTACCCTAACATTCAAAAAGATGACAGCTGCCAATTAGAATTCATAAAGCTGTGAATATGGAAAACAGATTACAGATTACAAAATTCACTTAGGATCAAAACCAAACAGAAATCACTCTAACCACTTGTATTAGTTTTATGCATATCTCAGCATGTACCAGTTCTGTGCACATGAAATAATAATAAATGAAGAAGTTACAAGTCAGCACTAGTATGAGTGGTAGGCATAAGAAAACTAAGCAATTTTTGCAAATATCCTTTAAGAAACTATACAGAACATAGTTTAGTACTATGGTAACAACTGCCCCGAGCCACCTGCTTCATGCTTGACAGTGAATGTGCTAAGCAGCCCATGGTGAGCACCTCAACCTGCACAGCAGCAGCTGTGGGTGCTACAGGGAAAGAAGGTATTTCTGTTTTGAAAGTCAGAACTGCAGTTTAGTGATCTCCAACCAGGAAAGCAAAATTTGAATTTTTGACTCAAGAAGGCAAAAAGAAGGCAAGGCCAGCAAAGAAAGCCCAGGGAAGTGGCTTTCTTGGATCTGAGGAATGACGGATACACAGTAATTTCTCCAGCCAGGTACATGGTCATAGCCTGAATTATATATAAGGTTCATTAAAGTTCTATTTAGAGTCATGTTTTTGCTGTCCTTAAAACTATTACCCATTGTAAGGGAGTCAAAAAAAAACAGAAAAAGAAGATGATGATGATGAAGAAGGCTACTGTAAATTTTGAGCTAGTCCCTCATGTTTAGGAATAGAAAGCAGTACATCTAAAAAAATAACAGCAGGTGATAAAAACAGTAAGTGCTAAGTAGTATATCTACGATAATTCTGCGAGTACGGGAGACTGCTTCTCATGAGCAGAAGGTATATTTCAGTGATGCCTTGATGTAAATATGATCACCCATATATGTCTAATAACATATACATATCTCTAGACATGTAGACCATATTCTAGTATGTGGCTTGTGTACATGTCTGTCTCTCCTTCTGAGCTATTAGCCACAGACTGCATAACACTGCAGAACCTTGAATGAATATTTCCTGAACTAACCTAACCAGGCTTTCCCAGAGTCTGGCAAAAAGGTTTTTCGAAAGCCTTCTATAGAGCTTCCATGCCAACATTTGTGAGACTCATAATAGCTAGGTCCTAATGTCAACAAGAAAAAGAAAAGGTATATTTTTTCTCTTACAAAAAGTATTTTCAAATAGTCTATCACACTATCGAGATATCAAACTAATATCTACCTATAAATAGAATGATATCTACCTACAAAGGAATTAGAACTCCCTTGGAAGCTGATGTAAGGGCTCAGCCCAACTGGAACGCGATGCCAGTGGAGTATGTCACGTAATTTGGCAGAATTGTACCACTCTTTTATGGTTCCAAGGTCTGGGCTAACAGAACTTTAACCAAGATTCGGGGTTTTAGGTTTCCTCTCTCTTACCCTTCAGACATGACATCACTTGGGCATATTTTTTTCTATCAATTAAACTTCATAAAATATATGATGCTTAAAAAAAGGAGCCAAGCATTTTTCTGTCTCTACAGCCAAAAGAAACAGAGCTGAAACAGTTGAATCCAGATAGTTCAAAGTAGAGGTACAAGGAGAGAGAGAGAAAGAGAAAGAAGAGTCACCAAAATTCCTAATGAACTTTTATATCCAGTATTCAAATTTTCTGTTTGTCTCTATTTCCCAGTAGAGGACCAGATAATAGCTAGAACAGAGCCTACAATTGAAGGTCTCAGTACATGCTTTTTGAATGGAGTAAGTGAAAGAACAGGCTGCTGACTCGAAATATAAATGGAGAGCCATTATTTGAATTTTCTGACTTTTCATTACATTCACTTTGTCAAAGACATTTGCTATTGGGTGGCTAATTAATCAGGGTATGTCCCTGTGTGAAAAGTGTCCAAGGAAACCATCTCACTCCTGTGACCTTTAAATAGAAATATGTCTGTCTTTATCCCAAATTACCCCCCCTTTTCATAAACCTTCAATAAATCATTGCCAATGACAACTTCATAATCTGGTCTTCAAAATAGTACATAACTGGCTCTAAAGTACTTCCAGCCAGACTCATCTGTTCATTGTTTCCTACAAGAACCATGCAGTCTTACCACCTAACCACTTCTCAGACCGCTCTCTCCTGACTTATCCTTTTGCCCAGCCATTCCTCCAAGTCTCACTCATTATTGTTTCACACTCACACCAAGTCTCACGAATCTCCCCCTTGGTTCTGCGGTTCACTCTAGCCTCTAAATTTCCATGTCATTAGTTCTGGTTATATCGCATGGCATTTACCATATATGCTAGCATACAGATGCATGAGCACACACAAACATATATACACTAATAAGTCCCTTATCAGTCATAAATCGTATACAAATACATTATTTATTATGTCTTTCTGTATCCTCAGCACTTGGCAAATCTTGCCCATGAAGGTACTACACCATAGCTACAGGGATTTGCTGAGTCCTCTTCACGTTTTCTTTAATCCTACATAGTATAAGGACAACTTATTTCAAATCTTGCCTCCTTCACTTATTGTTTGATCTCAGACAAGTTGTTTAACCACTATAGGCCTCAGTTTCCTCAAAGGGATAATTATAGTAGCTATACTTTTAAGCCGGGCACAGTGGCTCATGCCTGTAATCCCAGCTGCTAGGGAGGCTGAGGTGGTAAGATCCCTTGAGCCCAAGAGTTTGAGGCTACAGTGAGCTATGATTGTACCACCGCACTCCAACCTGGTCAACAGAGCAAGACCCCATCTCTTGAAATAAAAATATAAACAAATAATTTAAAATAAATTAAAAATACTTCTAAAAACTACTTCCATGAAAAATATTGCCAGGAATGCAATCATCACTGAATTAAAATGTATAAGCAAGGACTTAAATTTTAACTCTTCATCTCTTCCCATAAATCCACTAAGCATATATAGCATACTGTTCACAAAATGCCGTTCCACTAAAATAATCATTTTAGGAAAAACAATGAAACTCCTGTTCTGAGGAGTTTAGGAAGAAATATCAATAGTAGTTGATCTACTGAAGGCAGTGTGGATCTTGGTTTCTTCCCCACAGTGGAAAGGTCAGCTAGGATGACCTCCAATGCCTTTCAAGCTCCATCGGTCCATGACCCTGTCTCTTCATTAGACAGCTCTCCACCTCCATCACAAAGCCTCTGTCCCTGAAAGGACAGGTCCTTCTCTTCTTCCCAAACATGCCTGATCTTTGATCCAAGATTGTGTTCATCTCACATTCTTTCCCTTCACCTCCGCCTGAAGCAGCCTTTCCTCACCCTGAAGACCAACTCTGGCCACCACCCAAAGTCCCAGTTTAAAATTTGTCCCTTCCTCCACACCCTAAATTAGTTCTCTGCCCTTTTCTTTAAAAACTCAGAGCGCATTTACTTATTGCCTATGTCATTTCTTATTCAAATCTAATGGATAAATCTTGGACCTTCTTAAAACTTAAAAATTACTTTCTCTTGCACTTGAAATAATGCAGCCTTTGTCTTCATAGATCTAATGTGCACATATGTGCCTATACTGCACCATTAAATTTGGCTAGATCTGCAGCCACACTGATAGAAACCTATCTCAACTGAAGGCACACCAGGCTCTAAGTTTAGGAAACGGTACAAACTAGGTTTCTACGGTATCAGTATCGACATTTTTCCCTCTGGCCAAGCTGACAAATGTATGGCAATATAGAATCCAATAGCTGATAGAACTCAAGGTGTGTGTCATGTTATAAAATGCTTAATAATCACTTTAAATAGTCAAAAAATAAAGTCTGAACACAAGAAGGGTGTGTCGACATTAGAATTTTGTTCAAAAACCTTGTATTTCAGAACAGAGTGTTTTTCCTTTTTTCTTTAATCAAGCCCCATCTATACAGTGTTTTAAATTTTCTGAAATCTCATTTCTTCTTCCAAGCATAACCAATCCTTTTTGCCAAGTAATAACTGATAAGATTGCTGTATCTATGTTATTATCTGACGATTAGGAAGAGGGAACTAAAATCTGCATTTGGATATAGAAGACATATACTAATTAAACAAAGCTACCAGAATAAGTCTTCCTTATATAGCATGAATATCCTTTTTCTCTTTCCAAAGAAACCCCTGTAATAGTAATAAGAATGCAATACACCTTAAAGGTTCAAATTCTTAAAATGAGGAATCATAATATGATAACAGAGTGTATCGAAGTTTAAAAGGCAGTGGGTTTTATTCCAGTGCAGTGTGCTGGCGCTAAGCCATGAGGTTATCATATTATAACATGGAGAGCAGTCGTGATGCCCTGCTACCATGCCCTGTGAGCTCTCTTGGGTGCCATTTTCACCCGTGACTTACGAGATTTTCCGGTTTGAAGCCTCATCATCAGTGTGTTAACTGAAGCTGCTCCAGAGGCAACAGGGGGAGAAGCAGCTCTGGTGGCATTTGAACTGAAGATACTCAGGCAGAGAAACCAATCTGGCAGTGGCATGAGAGATGAGTGGAACCAGAGGAAGAGGAGACAGCAGGATGAGAAAGAACAAAGTAGAGTAGAAGACGATCGGAAATGAGGTGGCAGAATGAAAAAGGACAATAGAAAGAAAGCCAAAAGGTGAGGGTAGTGCAGGGCACAGAGAAGGGGGGAGGAGGGGGAGGAGGAGGAGGAGGAAGAGAAAAAACATGTAAACAATCTTTGGGTATATGAAAAGCAACATGTACCATATGCCTGTACTTCTGATTGCTGCTTTTATAAGTCACAGATGCTTTCCAATGACCAAATACAGAATTAGGCACAAATCCATGAACCACAAGAGCTGGAATATCATTGATTATACACTGGTTAAAAACAAAAATCTAAGCTTCACGTCAATAAGTGGCAAGAAAGTTACTGTCATGTTGGCTTTCTTGAGTTACTAGAAACCATAAAGCAGAGTCAAAGGAAATTCAAATGTTCCGTTCCTTGGCTTAGAATTGTTTAAACACAAAACAGGAGAATGTGATGTTGGTTTCTTAGCTGGTCATCTTCAAGCACACCTGCCAACCAGAAATGTCATATAGTCCCTGTGTATTTCTGGATAGAATTTCCATTATATCTATCTCCACACTTTGGGTCTGTCTTTCCAATTTGAAATTAATTCTAGCAGGATCCACTTTGAGCCAACTGTGAAGCAAATCACAGGCTGGCCTTTGATGTTCCTATACCCCCAGCCTTCCAGCACCCAGGACTACATCCCTCCTTGGACCTGGGAAGTTTCCCCTATTTTCCTGATTCTTCCACTGTACTAGAAA
>RJWJ010020411.1:0-29122 GCA_004363605.1 Indri indri | reverse complement strand
AAGGTAGAAAGTAATGACGGCTTAAAATTTGGGAGTGGTGATGGGAACAGAAGAGAAAAGGGTAAGACACCAAGCAGAGGTTGAATAGGTTTTAGCATCTTACTGGATGTAAAAGTTGAGGGCAAGAGAGTCATGAAAGGTTTTATAATAAGGTTTTAGTGGAGAGAAGAAATATGACAAGAAGAGATTAGTTTTAGACATGTTGATTTTGAGACATGAGAAAATCACATATTGAGTTGTTGGTTCTCAAAAGAGCATATTAAGATCCCCTGTAGACTTTAAAAAAAAAAAAAGTTCTTGCTCTCTTTCTCAGACTGGAGTGCCATGGTGCAATCATAGCTCACTGCAGCCTCAAACTCCTGGGCTCAAGCAGTCCTCCCACCTCAGCCTCCTGAATAAGTAGGACTACAGACACGTGCCACTAGCTGATTTTTTTTGGTAGGGATGGGGTCTTCCGATATTGCCCGGGCAACCCCTGCCTCAAGCAATCCTCGGGGCTTGGCCTCCTAAAGTGTTGGGATTACCAGCATGAAGCACTGTGCCTGGCCTTTTTTTTTGAGACAGAGTCTCACTCTTGTCACTGCTAGAGTGCTACTACTGCTAGAGTGCAGTAGTGTCATCCTAGCTCGCTGCAACCTCCAGCTCCTGGGCTCAAGAGATTCTTCTGCCTCAGTCTCCCAAGTAGCTGGGACCAAAGACACACACTACTGAACCCAGCTAATTTTTCTATTTTTAGTAGAGATTGGGTCTCACTCTTGCTCAGGCTGTTCTTGAACTCCTGAGCTCAAGTTATCTTCCTGCCTCGGCCTCCCAGAGTGCTAGCATTACAGACGTGAGCCACTGAGCCCACCCTTTTTTTTTATCTTCAGTCTGCATACCTGTGACTGCCCCTTTCCTAACTGCCAACCTTACTTCACCCAATATTTTGTCTTGGGCTTTTAGTGGACATACAAGAATCTTGAAAAAGGAGGAGTTATTTTTCAAACTATATGTGCCCATAGCCCCTCCAAAATTATGAATTTGGAAGGGAGGAGGCCCACAAGTTGTTCTGATAAACATCATTTCTGTCATTCTCCCAAACCAAATTTGAGAATTACTAATGTTAGTAGAAAACCCAACTGTAAATATGGAGCAGGGGTTGTGGTACAGATGCAGATCTGCAGTTATCTCTGTAGAAGAGAAGAGCTGGTATAACTGGAGCCACTTAATGTTGGAGGGGTACAGGGCGTCACAGGATTGAGAAGCAGAAGAGAGAGCTCAAAGAGAAGAATGGCCTGAGAGGAGAGCCAGGAAGGACTGGTTAGCAGTGCTGCAGGGGACAAATCCGTGGAGGACTGTAAAAGGGGAATTAGAAGATCCTTGATAACCCACAAGAGAGCTGCTTAGTAGTGATGGGGAACACAAGCCAGATTTTAAGGGGTTGAAGAATGAATGGAGAGACTGAGTGCATGGAAACAGCAGGTATGAACTATTTCATGTAGTTCAGCAGTAAATGGAGAGAAAACGCTGATAGCAGGAAGCTATATGTAGCAAGGACATTTTTCCCCCTTGGGGGAAACTTAAACATTTCGTAAAACTAAGGGGAAGGAGTCAAAGTTCTTAGCATGGCACAGAAGGTCTTTCGTGATCTGTCCTCTGTCCCCTGTCTACTCCTCCAGCATTACTTCTTGCCACTTAATCCTCTCAAGCTCTCTGCTTCAGCCAAACTAAACTACTTTGCTCCCCAGTCTGAGCTGCCATTCCAGCAATACTCACTCTCACTGGTGCTCAGGATTCCTCACATCCATCTTGCTGGTCATTCTACAGCCTATTACTCAAAGTGTAGTCCAGGACATCACCTGGGAGCAGAATTGTGGGCCCCTCCCTAGACCTGCTGAAGCAGAATGTATTTTTTTTAAGAGACAGAATCTTGCTCTGTCACCCAGGCCAGAGTGTAGTGATGCTGTCACAGCTCCCTGCAGCCTTTAACTCCTGGACTCAGGTAGTCCTCCTGCCGCCTCCTGAGTAGCTGGGATTATAGGGGCATGCCACCGTGCCCAGCTAGTTTTTTTATTTTTCACTTTTTGTAGAGATGGGGTCTTGCTGTGTTGCCCAGGCTGATCTTAAACTCTTGGCCTCAAGCAGTCCTCTTGCCTCAGCCTCCCAACGTGCTGGGATGACAGGTGTGAGCCACCATGCCTGGCCAGAATCTGCATTTTAACAAAATTCCTAGATGATTCATATGGTGCTTTGAAATTTAAATATTATCCAACAGTACCATTAGCCCCTGGAGAGCAGCCATAGTGTATGGTTTTACTTGTCTCTCCGATGCGGTGCAAGGTGTCTTCATTAAATGTTTAGCCAACAAATGTTTTCATTTATTTAACATGTTTAATGAGCACTGACTGTATGGCACGTACTGTTTTAGGTAGAGAAGTCATCAGTGAACAGGAAGATAAGGTTCTTGCCCTTCCAAAACTTACATTCCATGGGAAGAGACAGACTAACATGTAAACAAATAACTTAAGTAAGAATTTCAGATATTGATATGAAGAAAATAAAACAGTGATGGAATAGAAAGAAAAAGGGAGCGGGTATGGGGGAATCTATTTAAAATACATTATTTTAGGCCATGCCAGTTGAGCAGAGGCATGAATGATGAAGAAACCTATCTTGCCTTCTTGCAAATACAGAAATAAGTCTGGCATGAAAAAAGCAAGGTGGCGTAAGTGATGAGATCAAGAAGTGAGCAGGGGCTAAATCATATTGGACGGTGAGTCTCAAGGCTGTAAACCCACTGCCCCTTAATTTAAGGCATATGTCATAATGCCTTCTTTAATATCCTGAAATAAAAGTCAGCTAATATAACCTGTACTCAGTATTCCAATTGCAGCATAAAGAAGAGAAAGGAATGTACTTTTTAATAAATAATAGATATTGCATTATGTTTAAGTTTACTCATGACATTATAAGACATAAAGTCAGATGGAACTTAATACATAAAGGCATTGTAAATGTGTAAATGCAAACTGATACACATGTATTTATTGGTGTTTCAACTCATGCCCTTGGTGACAAACTCTGGGTAAAGTTTTGAGCAAAATAAAGTGCAGTCTTTCTTTTATTTTCACAGTGGTTACATTTCAAGAAAAATTCATGGTAGAGTAAATATGTACAAAAAGTGCTTGTCTTTATAATACAGACAGGGTTCTAGGCTCAGCTATTTATAAACAGATTTTTTTCTTATGTGAACGACTGATGGAATAGTTAAAGGTCTTGCAGGATATGGGAGAATGCATCATTGTGTGGGACTTTGCCATACATCACAGGACATTTAGACATTTAGGACCCTTGGGCCTATATCCACTAAACGTCAGTAACAGCCCTCTAATAATTGTGATAACTAAAAAAGCCTCCAAAAAAGTCCCTTAGGGTGTTGACACTACTTCAGTGAGGACCACTGATTATGCTGTAGGCTGTAGTGAGAACTTTGGCTTTTATTCCCATTGCAGTGGTAACCACTGGAGAGTTTCAAATGGATGGAAGAACAGGGAGACATAATCTCTGGCTTATGAGTGGAGAATGGACTTTAAGAGAGAAAATAATCTAGGAAGTATAACTGGTAGAGCAAGGTTTTAGAAGGAAAACAAGGCAATCAAAGATGCAAGTAGTGGAATTAGTTGTTAAAACAATAGGAAAACTTGTTAAGCGACTGGAGAAAAGAAAGTGTATGGTGATGTAAATACATTTTGAGATAAAGATGTGAATTTATAGCTCACTTTGGATGGCCTCAATCTTCTCAGTGAAACAAAGGATATGATTATCTGCTGCCTGGGCCTAACTGAGGTAGAGGATTGAGAGGGGAAGGGGGTGGGACTAGCCGGTATGAAGAAGGTACCAGGAATAACCAGGAGAAGAATGAAAGGATTTAATAACAGCAGTAAAGACTCACAGCAAGAGTATGAAGTGATGTCATTCACTTACACTCTTTGTTTTATGGATTTCTGCAGGTAAGGAACCCAGGATAGAGGTACCTAGATTTGTTCAGCGTTGGTGGATTGGTGTAGAGTAAGGTCGGGAGAGTGAGGAACCCAAAGGTGCTAACGAGATCACAGCTGAAACAGCTGAGAGGGCTGATGGTGCACAGGTCAGGCTAGAAGACAAAGAGCAGGTAACACAGTAGGAACTCAAAGACCCGAGCAAATAGGGAAGAAGCAAGGAAAACAGACGGAGGTGACGGTGAGGGCAGAGAGTAGGTTCACTTGGAGAGCTGGCAGGATTAGAAGTCATTGTCATAGGAAGAAATTACTGAGTCTGAGATTTAGAGACAAAACAGTTTAATGTGATGGTGAGATTCAGGCATGACAGTGCTTATGAATAGTCAAGGTAAAATGACCATTCTAGGTGAGGTGGTCAGCAAACTGAAAACCTAAGAGCACCACTTTATTACGAACCTTGAAAGAAAGGATCCTCATGAGTGAAGTTTCATTTGTTGTTTAATTATTTTGTGATTAAATTTCATTAACTCCTCAGACTAAAATAGAAACCTCATGAGGCAAGGTACTTTGTCTCTGTCTCTCTCTTTTTTTTTTAACAATTTATCCTAGCATCAAAACAGTACCTGGCCCAGCCTGGGCAACATAGCAAGACCCCTGTCTCCATAAAGAATTTAAAAATTAGCTGGGCATGGTGGTGCCCACCTGTAGTCCAAGCAACTCAGGAGGCTGAAGTGGGAGGATCACTTGAGTCCAGGAGTTTGAAGTTGCAGTGAGCTATGATCATGCCATGGCACTCCAGCCTGGGTGACAGAGCAAGACTGTCTCTAAAAATAAAAATAAAAATAAACAAACAGTACCTGGCACATAGTAAGTGCTCCATCAATAATTGTTGCCTGCATAAACAAATAATATTGTAACTATCATTTAAGTACCTACCAGAAATATGAAAAGTGCTTTATACATATATCCCTAACTCTGCAAAGTAGGCATTTTTATCCCATTTTACAAATTTGGATGCTGAAGCAGAGTGGCAGTATAGAATAGGGATGCCAGATTGCCTGGGTTTAAATCCAACTCTGCCTCTTACAAGCTGTGTGACCTTGGATAAGTTGTTTATACTCTGTGCCTCAGTTTCCTCATCTGTAAAATAGGGGTTTATAATAATGCCTACCTCCTAACATTGTTATAAGAATAAATTATTTCATATTTACATAGTTGGTACCTAGAATATGGTAAAAACTGTTTGTGTTTGTTTAAATTTTTTTTTTTTTTTGAGGTGGTATCTTGCTCTGTCACCCAGGCTGCAGTGCAGTGGCATCATCATAGCTCACTGCAGCACCAAGCTCCTGGGCTCAAACAATCCTCCCACCTCCGCCTCCAAAAGTGCTGGGATTACAGGCGTGAGCCACCAAGGCTCTCTGTGTGTTTTTAATCAAATAAAATAAACATAGCTAGTAAGGGTGAGAGTTGGGATTCAAATTGAGGTTTGCTAACTTCAGCCTTTCTCTACACCAAGAAAATACCACATCACGTCATTATACGTGATACTTATGTGGTATTGTTACCTGAGAAATCTAGTCTTTTTACAAATGTTAACCTTATTCCTAAACATCCCAATGTGCTCACTTTGGGTTATAAAATTCACTTGTGGCACATGATCCAACATTAAGCCCAAGGACTAGGCATATCTATGAAATGATAGATGTTTCTCCATACACACAGGGCAAAGATGTCATGTGTAATATTAATGCATTTTTGCCGATATTAAAAGTTTAGTGCACTCAGCAGGAACAAGCTACCTTCCTCAGTTATCTGTGTGTCATTAGGATCTGAATCATACTGAAAATTAGTCATTAGTTTATAGTTTCTGAGAACGTATGATCACTACGTTGAAATACAATCTGTCTAATACACACATTTTCCTATCGTGTAAAGTCAAAAATGAACTATGAAAATTTTAATTTCCATTCTTATTTCATTTTAGATTTTATGTTTACAATAAAAAGAGACGTCTTGTCAACACACCTTACGTGGATAACTCCTATAAATGGGCTGGCGGTGGATTTCTGTCCACAGTGGGTGACCTTCTGAAATTTGGGAATGCAATGCTGTATGGTTACCAAGTTGGGCTGTTTAAGGACTCAAATGAAAATCTCTTACCTGGATACCTCAAACCGGAAACAATGGTTATGATTTGGACACCCGTCCCTAACACAGAGATGTCCTGGGATAAAGAGGGTAAATACGCGATGGCATGGGGTGTCGTGGAAAAGAAGCAAACATACGGTTCCTGCAGGAAGCAGCGGCATTATGTCTCGCATACTGGAGGGGCAGTGGGTGCCAGCAGTGTCCTGCTGGTTCTTCCTGAGGAACTGGACACAGAGGCTGTAAACAACAAGGTTCCTCCAAGAGGAATAATTGTTTCTATCATATGTAACATGCAGTCTGTGGGTCTCAATAGCACTGCTTTAAAAATTGCCCTTGAATTTGATAAAGACAGATCAGACTGATACCTTACAGGTGCAAAATGAGCTATTTTGGCTTTTTGAAACATTAAAGTTCCAAAACACATGAGATTTTTAAGAACAAATTTGTAATAGAGGATAATTGAATGCAGAGAATTATATACCTCTAATTGCTTAATTTTATAACTGTCTTTTATTGTAGAATTAATTCTTTATACTCAGGGAAGTTATCCATGTTGTTTTTACTTTTTGCAAAAAGTCTTAACTCTTGAAATAAAATATTCTGATAAAAATATGTACTTTCTGAATGTGTAATATAGAGAAAATCTCATTCAACAGGAGCCTCCAAATATTGTCCTTTTGGTATGACAGGAGAATCAAGACTATGAGAAATGGTATGTTAGTTATCTATTGCATCTTCAAAGAACAAACATTTATCATCTCACGGTTTCTGAGGCTCAGGAATTCAGGAGTAGTATAGCTGGGTGGGTCTGGCACAGTCTCTAATGAGGTTGCAGACAGGGTGTTACAGTCATCTAAATGATTCTCTGAGGCTGGAGGAAATGTTTCCAAGATGCTTACTTGCACAACTGGGATCAAGTCAGTCCTCTGGGTGGTGGGTGGCAAGAGACCTCAGTTTGTCACCACGTAGACCTCTCTAGGGGGCTGTTTGAGTATCTTAATGTTGTGGTAGTTGGCTTTCCCCAGAGCAAGTGATGAGAGAGAGGAAGACAGAGCCAGGCAGAAGTCGCTCTGTTACAAGCTAGACTCAAGTCACATACCATCACGTCTGCCATATTCTGCGGGTCACATGGGACCTGACCAAGGTTGGAGGGATTACACAGATTGTGAATATCATCAGGATGTGGGGATCATTGGGGGTCAACTCAGAATTTGGCTACCACAGTCTGACCTCTGGTCCCCAATGATTTATTTCCTTCCCACATACAAAAATACACTTACCTCTTCCCAAGTCCTCCTGAAGTTTCATCCCATTATAGCATCAGCTCAAACCTCAGTATCTTAGCATCTAAATCAGGTCCAAGTGTGAATGAGGCTCCTTGGGGTTAGTTCCTAAAGTACAGCAGCTCAGGTACAGTTCCTCTCGATCTTAAGATCTGTGAACTTCAGACAAGTTATTTGCCCCTCATGTGTGCAACATGCAATGACACAACAGATACAGGATAATTGCTATTCTATTACACCCTCCTGTTCAAAAAGCGGAGAAATGGAAGACATACAGGAGTCCATGGCAAATCTGAAATTCAGTCAGACATAGGTTGGCAGCTCCTTGATTAGTATTCAAGGCTTGGAAATAATTCTTGGCTCCCAGCTATATTCTCTGGGCTCTTGATTCTGCCCTCTGAGATTATTTTTTCATGAAAGGAAACCATGTGTTTCCAGCTTTGTGGCCTTCTCAGCCTGCTTTCTGCTTGTAGAAGTTTGGGGGTCCAAGATTCAAAGGCCTGTTTGTACAGTCTCTGTCTTTTCAGTCTAGGTTAGCAGTGTTTCTGCCAATATAATTTTTTTTCATGTTATGGGTATCCTGTGAATCTTATTGGAGTTTATGCCATAGACAAAAGCCACACCCAAAAAATCTCTTAAAATAAGCCCCTCTCTGACTTGGAATTCTCCTGAGACAATTGTAGAAAATACTTAAGCTAATAATCTATTAATACTATGCTCTATTGTTTAACTATTTCTCTGAGGCACCATCTCTGTTCTTTTTGAAGTCTTAAGAAATGATTTTATAGCCACACTCTCCATGTCATCTTTAGACCCTGTTTTCCTGGAAGTGCCCTAGCTTTTATCTTTGCCTTGAAGCCATTTCTTTTTTTTTTTTTCTTCTTTTTGTGCATGGCTATGCATGTATATTTCTTAATTTTAGTATCATTTGCCGTTTGAAGCTTCAGGAATTTTTTAAAACCCTCAATTATCCATTCTTTTTTGTTTAATAATCCTTCCTTTAGCTTATCTCTCTCATGCATGTTAGTATAAGCATCAAGAAGAATCCAGGAGGCACATTCAACAGTGTGTCTGGAAATCCCCCCAACAAGATTACCCAGTTCATTAGGTACATTTTCTACTTCCTAAGTTATTGCAGGTGACAGCATTGCTAAACTTTCTGCAGCTACAAGAATCCCTTTTCCTCCCATCTCCGATCAAATTTCCCTTCCTTTTTCTTTTCTTTTCTTTTTTTTTTTTCTTTGGTAGAGACAGGGTCTCATTCTATTGCCCAGGTTGGGTTGCAGTGGTGTGATCATAGCTCACAGCAACCTCAAACTCCTGGGCTCAAGCAATCCTCCCCACTCAGCCTCCTGAGTAGCTGGGACTGCAGGCATAAGCCACCACACCTGGCTAGATTTTTCTTACTTTCCCTAAGTCCACACTTGGAGCCTCCTCAAAGGCCATCATACTACTAAACAATTTATTCAAGGTTCTTTGGGGTTTCATTAACACACTCTTCAAAGACTTCTCAACTTCCACCCACTGCTCCGTTCCAAGTATGCACACGCACACACACGCACACACACACACACACATATAATCTATATATATATATGATATAATTTACAGTTCACATACCATAAAACCCTTTAAAGTATATAATTCAGTGGTTTTTAGTATATTCACAAGATCGTGCACCTATTACCACTATTCAATTCAAGAACATTTTCACCCAGAGAAGAAACCACCTTACACCCATTAGCATTCGCTCCCAAGTCCTCCCTCCTTCCAGCGCTCTACTTTCCCCTCGGATTTGCCTATTATGGACATTTCATATAAATGGTATCATACAATATGTGGACTTTCGTGTCTTGAGCTTTTTCACTTAGTATAGTGTGTATTAATTATCTATTGCTGCATAACAAATTACCCCAAAACTTATTATCTCACAGTTCCTGTGTTTCAGAAGTTTGGGAACACCTTAGCTGGGTGGTTCTAGCTCAGGCTTTCTCATGAGGTTGCAGACAAGATGTCAGCAGGGACTTCAGTCACCTGAAGGCTTGACTGGGGCCGAAGAATCTGATTCCAAGATGGCTCACACATGCGGCTACAGGCAAGAGGCCTCCGTTACTTGCTGGCTTTTGGCAAGAGGTCTCAATTTCTCACCACGTGGGCCTCTCCACAAGTCTGCTTGACTGTGCTATGGCTTCCCTCAGAGCAAGAAAGCAAAGAGAGAACCAGGCAAAAGCCACAGTGTCTTTTATAATCTAGCCTTGGAAGTAATACGTCACCACGTTTGCCAAATTTTGTCAGTCACAGAGACCCACCTTGATTCAGCGTGGCAGAGGACTATGCAAAGGTATGGAGACTGGCTTCACGGATGGCTTATCGTAGTTTTCACATTTTGGGGAATTTTGTTGTAACAGCCATAGATTATGTATACTGGAGATTACCAGTGTGCCACTGAATTCGGGAAAATTCAAAAAGAAATCAAAGTGTTTATACACTCTAATAAAAGAAGGGTTTTCTATAGTTCTGAGTCCTTTCCACTTTAATCTATAAAAGTGAATAGATGAGTATCTCTGTTCAGTTGAAGTATAAAGAGAGCAGCTCCCTAAAACAGATCGATTTCATCTTCTTATTTCTCTCTGGCTCTCCTGATGTGTAGGTCTTATATTCATGTTTGTCACATTTTCAACCGATGCACTCCGATAAACATAAAAGTGTCATGCCTTTCATTGTGTTATTTGAAATTTTAAACAGGTGTTAAATTATTGTGACTAAACGCAAAAATAAAATTGTTGGTAATTTTAAGAAATGTTTTTGATGTTGAAAGATACATCCTTTTAATTTAATCATGTGATCTCAAAGTAAGCTTTTGAACCTTTACACAGAGACCACAGAATGAAAGACCAACTGCCTGGCACCATGGAAGAGGTGGCATCTAAACTGGGGGAGAGGGATGAGGGAGGAACATTGTCCGGGCCCAGAGAGCAGGACAGCAGGGCTGAACTACAGGTGCAGGCGGATCCACAAGTGTGAAGAGCTCTGTGAATTTAGAGACTGTTTTTTATGAACAAGGCGCTTGCTTCAGACTAGTTGTTTTTAATCTTTTTTAGGATTCTCGTTGAAGCTCTGAGAAGAGCCATGAACCTTCTCTGAAAATGAGCCAATATACAAATATCAAGGGGCCCAGACCCCCAATTAAGAATTCCTGTTTAGATATTTTTGCCATAATAACTTCTATTCTTTTCTCACCTAATACTGTTAGAAACAGTATTGATAAATTCCCACATCTCCCAAAATGCTATCTCTGGTGTGGCTGATCCTTAATATAATATCAGGGGGGAAGAAAAGAAAATTTGACACAGTCTCTTGTGTTTTTGTTATTTTCTCTGGAACTTACAACATGTCAAGGTGATCATTGGCTACAAATGATTTGCTTTACTTCTCGTTTTAAATTGATCTCCTGTTTTGTGAAACTAAAAAAAAAAAAAAAAAAAAATCCACACCTAGTACAATACATGACAGATATCCATATTCCCAATACCTAGAATTTAAAATGTTACATTTAGTCAAATTTTCATTAAAAAACAAATATAACAGATAAAGCTTAAGACTCCTTTAACTACCACCCAAAGTCCCACTCCATTTGCCCAGCAAGCAAATGCTGTCAGTAGTTGGTGTATGTCCTCCCAGTTCATTGTTTAATACTTTTGCAGCAGTATAATGTATCCATATCTGATACATAGTATTAATTTGTACTATTTACATTTATACAAATAAGTATCATAGTATACATGTTTTCTATGTTCCCTTAAATTTAACATTGTTTTTATGATCTGGTCAGCTTGATATATATAAATCCAGTTTATTGTAACTTTTATAAAATATTATGTTTATCACCACATCACATTGCACTATCCATTCTCTTATCGATGGATGTGTTTTACTATTATAGGCAATGCTGTAAGGAACATACTTTTCTTGGGTTGAACCTTATGAAATTGCTGTTTTTATAGGTCAAAGTGTTTGAATATGGACAATTTTATATAGTTGAACCTAATTATCTCATTTGTATACCAACAGTTTAACATCTGACTTTTAATTTTTGACTATACAATGGATGAAATGGTATCTGATATTGTTTTTATTTGCACTTACCTGTTGTTAATGAAGTTAAACATATTTTAATGAGTTCATCAGCCATTTGGATTTCCTCTAATGTAAGTTTCCCACTTAGAATCTGTGCTCATCAGACCAGAGAACATAAAGCATTTCTTTAAGAATTGATTGTGGACATGTTCATGGATTAGGGAATAAATAAACTTAGTAAGTATTGGAGTTCTCCCAAAGTGTAGCAAATTCTTTAAAGGCCACAATTTTCCCCCATTCCATTATGTATGCAACTTTGCAGTGTGATTTTGCTGTTCTTTCCATCCAAAGGTAGAGTGTTTCTCCACTCCCTTGAATCTCAGTTTGCAATGTGACTTGCTTTTTGACCCATAGAATATGGTGGAAATTATACTGCATAAGCCCCAGCATTTAAGCTTTAAGAGGCCTTCAACTTCCATCTTACACCCTCTGAGAACACTATCCCAAGACTGCCATGTAAGGAAGCCAGACTAGCTTACTGGAAGATGGGAGGCCACATGGAGGAGACTTGAGATGCCCCAGCCGACAGCTAGCACGAGCTGCCAGACGTGACTGAAGCCATCTTGGGACCTTCCAATCCAGTTGAGCCTCTCGCTAAAGGCAGCTGCATGAGTGAACCTAGGTGAGACTAGCAGAATAACCAACCAACCCATATTATCATGAGAAATAATAAATCATTATTTTAAGCCACTAAATTTGGGGGTAGCTTGTTTTGCAGCAATAGTTAACATAACTATGTTCCAGCATGGTAGTAAGGTGGGTAAATGATTTTAGGGAAAAAACAGAACTTGAAAGTACTTAATTTTGAATAGACACGAGCCTTTTTTTTCCTTAAACACACACACACACACACACACAATTAACAGTGCACTTACTATGTGAAAGGCATCAGGCTAAGCACTTTCTATACGTTGTCTCATTTTATCTTCAACACAACTCTATTAAGTAGAAAATATTATCCTTATTTTTACCAAGGTCACAAGCCATTATCCAGAACTTGTTTCAAACCCACATATATCTGACTCCAAAGCCTGTTTTAATCATTATCCTGCCTTCTCATAAAAAAAAAAAAAAAAAAGCATCTCTAAAAGTTTACCTATCCAATAAAAGTCACATTTAGTGGCATGCAATTTTATTGATGCAGTGTTTGGGGAAAAAATTTTAAGTCACATAAAATGAATGAAAATAAATATATATTGGAATTTTAATTAGTAAATCTGGCTGCAAATAAAGAAAATTATATAACTTTCAAATTAATACAAAGACAAGACAAAGGTGACATAGTAGAGTCATGCTCTTACATACCCCCTGTTCTAAATATATAGCATGATAGATAAAACATGAAATGAGAAAATTAAGAAGACCTTCACAGACACAAAACACTGAATAGGGCTGAAGCTGAGGGTGCTGAGCTCTAGGTTTAGTAGCAGCTCCAATTTCTGTTCCTACAGAATAATTGAGACTAAAATTGCTTCCCTAAGAAAAACTTAAAATGTAAGCTTTTAACTAAATTCGACAGGACTATTCTCCCTAAGTTCTTTCTAAGGTGAGGTTTTGCTAGGCATGAAAATAGCAGCAGACCTGGTACAGCAGGGAGGAAGTGAGTCAGAATATGTAGAGTAGAAATAAGCAGAAAACTTGCCATTCTGACATCCCCTTTGAAATAAGATTCAAAGGCTATTTAAGTGTGGATCAATAGTAAACACCATGACTTGATATAAATCTTTCTGCCTAGAGCTGTGAAAATGTAGCTGTAAGATCCTAAAGAGGTACAAGGTAAGATCATTATTCTATAAAAGTTATCCTTTTCTTTGTAAAATGTAATAATGAACTTGAATCCTTCCAGACAGACTGAAGGTTTTTTCCCATTGAAAAGTACAACACTTTGGGAAGCCAAAGCAGGATCACTTGAGGCCAGGATTTCGAGGCTGCAGTGAGCTATGATCATGCTACTTATAGGTTTTATTCCTTCTATTAAAAAGCTATGATCCCCATGGGCTCTCCTTATAGCCAAGGTCCCTAAACTGTACAAGCTGAGGTGCCCTGGAACGCCTCGGGAAAAACGCTGATACTAGACATCTTTTGGACACCATGTATTAATATAACTGGTAGTTCAGTTTTAACATTAAGAGGCACTGCATTCCCTTTGATAACATCATGTCTTTATGAAGCTAGGTTTGGGGCCATTGCTATAACAAAAAGCACTATGCAAAAATCAATGTGCAGGCTGGGCGTGGTGGCTCATGCCTGTAATCCCAGCTCTCTGGGAGGCTGAGGCAGGCGGATTATTTGGGCTCAGGAGTTCGAAACCAGCCTAAGCAAGAGCGAGACCCTGTCTCTACTAAAAATAGAAAGAAATTAATTGGACAACCAAAAATATACAGAAAAAATTAGCCGGGCATGGTGGCACATGCCTATTGTCCCAGCTACTCGGGAGGCTGAGGCAGGAGGATCACTTGAGCCCAGTTTGAGGTTGCTGTGAGCTAGGCTGATGCCACGGCACTCTAGCCCAGGCAACATAGTGAGACTCTGTCCCAAAAAAAAAAAAAAAAAAAAAATCAATGTGTAAGAAATAAGGACAATGGTGTCCAATCTGACCCCAATTTTGAGAAATTATGCAGAGCCCCAATGGCATATACATTCCATTAGTAACTGTAGTGATTTAAGAACAAGATAAAAATTATCACATTACTTTTGCTCTTACGATTTTCTAAATTTATTAGAACCTAACTACTTAATTTTTTTTTGCGAAGAGACAAGGTGAAGAAATTACTAAGACTCTAAAGATGCCTTTAACCAAGTCTGAGAACCTCTGGGTCATCAACTTCCCCACTTATTATATATACCCCAAACTTCCCATCATTCTTCAGTTCTTGGGCAGCATTTCCGATACAAGCAGAGGAATATTAAAAGATCAGTCACTCAGACTGGGGGTGTGTGTGTAGGAACAACTGCTGATAGGAAATGCCTTTCTTAAGTACCTGCCTTCAGGTAACAAATGGAATGGGAAGCAGAATAGAAACTGGACTATCTTCCTAGTCAAATGAGGAGTCATACAGTGGCTAGAAAAGGGAAAGATACACTCCCCTTCCCGGCTGCCCAGGGTCACTTTGTAAACTATGAAAATGACGATGAAGCACCAAAGCCACTCAACGAGTATCTGTAGTCAGGAGTGTGCACATACATGTCTGGACCAGAGAATTCAACACCATCTACTATGCCCAACCAGGACTTACGGAGGTAACTCACACTACTCCTGATTTCTCTTCTCAAATTTTCTAGTCCAAAAAGGAGCTTCCAATAACTCGAGACTCCAGCAGGTAGCATTAGTGTCCTAAATATACAGTAGGATAGTAAGGCTATATAAATCCAAGGCATTTCACGGTGATTGTTACTGCATTAAATATATATCTCTATAAATATTTCCATAGGTATAACAGCAAAACTACATTTAGAATTAACAAATAATGGACCTTACATTTGTAATCATTTAGTCTCATTCATAGCAGTTTGGAAAGGAACTGGAAATCAGATATTTAGGGTTTCTACTCTTGAAATGAGACATAAACTAGTTCTGATTAGTTTTAAAAATGTTTAAACCAAATTCACACACACAGTATATATAAATGTATGGCATTCTCACACATACTTTAAAAAGAACAAAGGAAAAAGGATCTACCCATAATCAAAACTTTATTGAAAAACTGACACCAAAATAGGAGATCACTGTTATATACCTTACAAAATCAAATGTAATTATTTTGGTAGATTAACTAGAATTACTGAACTTATGATAAGGCTTTCTGTGAGATAACACAAATTCAGGAAGTTGTGTAGATCATTAGTGTTGCTTTCTTCTAAATGAACACCCTGGAAAGGAATCACAAGAGTGTATTAAACAGCAGTCCATTCCATCTTTGGTACAATTTTAGTGACAAACAGTACTTTTTAAATAAAAAAGTTTTAGAAATATTCATATACACATTTATCCTTTTATACCAGAAATTGTTATGTCTGAGTTTATTCTAATATGACTATAACTGTCACTCCTGTTTCTCAAATGCTATAAAGTCTATTTAAGACCACCAGCTTGAATTCAACAGTTAAAACTTTTATGCAAGCTGTCAGTAGATGCACTCTTAATTTTTATGAACTATTCTCAATAATTTTCCCAAGAAAATAATTTTGATTAGAGTTCTTTTCAGATCTATTTGGAAAACTGGTACAGATGCACCCTTTGAGCCATGTGTCAGCATACGGGCAAAAATTTCCCAAATCATGACATGACATGTAAGTTTCAGAAATCTTACAAGTACACTTTAGGAGCACTACCACTCTTAAATATCGTATGCCCTCTTCTTACATCTCACCAGGTCACACCAAATAGATCTTGGTTTTGCTACCAATCCACTTGTAACTCTTCCAGTGAGAACATGGAATTCACAGCTCCCCAAAATATCACAAGCAAATTTCAAATATCATTACGGAATTGTAAATCCACAAGTATCACTATGGCAAACTGTATAATTTTTTTTCTTATTGCACTAAAGTGAAAGAGGAATTAAAATTTGATTTGTATATTAATCATTAAGTAGTTGCTCATAAAAATAAAACCTGTCATTTTAATTTATAACTTAATTATCTGTTGCTTAGCTGGCAATGATAAAAATCTGTCTTAAGTCAACATGTACCAAATACACATGAAACAAAATTTTACAGGAGAAATTTTAAAATTCTATAGTTTTAAAAATCCCTACGTCCTACTACATGTAGTAATTCTTTTGCTTCCATTCTGATTTATTTTTAATTTATTCCAAGTTAAGCAAACTAAGCGAATGAATACAAAATAACAGGCTGTTCCAAACTAAGAAAATGATAGTTGTTAAGAGTATAAATTTATCCATAGAAGAGGGCACTCTTTACTGAAAGAGCACACAATGAAAGGTAAAAATAATTTTGGTAATAATGAATTTAAAATTTCTTTAAACTTTTTAGTAAAGATGGGAGACATTTACATAAAATCTCATCCCTGGTTAGAAAATGCCAACTGATATACCTTCTGTGAGTCTGGCCTTTCCTCCTGTAGGCTGGCACAACACTGTTGAACAACCTACACAAAGAACCACTGTCTGAGCATGGCTGAAAACTGTGGTAATCTTGTAGCAACCTAAAAAAGGGGGGGGAGGAGCAATGCTAAAAGTGAAAAGCAGAAGAAAACATAGCACCTGTTCAACATATTTCTAATAATATGTAAAAAATTAAGAACTTGAAGTGTTGTGCAACAGCAAGCCACATATGTAACATAAACTTTTATACCAGCTACAGAAAAAGATTTTTTAAAAGGTGAAATTAATATTTTATTGAATTTAATATTTCCAAAATATTATCATTTCAACATGTAATCAATATGGGGGTTTTTTTTGTGTGTGTTAACATCTTCAAAATCCACTGCATATTTTAAACTTAAAGAACATCTCCATTTTGACTGTCCACATTTCAAGTGCTCGCTGCCACTTATGGCTGATGGCCACCACACTGGGCAGCATAGCTTTAGACTGAAGAACCAACGTACTTTTCATTGTATCATGAAATAGAAAACTCGTCATCTGAACATTATGAAAATGTCCCTTATGACATTTCCGATTCTGTATTCCCATTTCCACTCAACACAGTCCTGATGTACCTAAACATACACACCACGCGTTACAATCCGTACAGAAATTTTCCTTACAAAGGAATTAAGATTCGAACTCTTACCTGGACATTTTACATCCATAAAATAAGAGTTTGGACTTTGAACTAGCCGTTTCTTTTTATGCTTTTTCTTTTCCTCTTCCAAGGATGGATGTAGTAAATCTCTAGCCAACTGAATAAAAAAGCATATTATTACTACTAGAGTTAAATCACAATGCTGGCAGATTTAACCATGCGTGAAATATACATGCAAAAACAGGTGTAACGGTCATATCCTGCAGAGGCAACACTTCAGATGTTAAAAAGTTATTTTTTAAAGCCTGTTAATAACTTTCACCACTACTTTTTATAATGCTTGCGTTCTCCAAGTCCCTATGAAAGGGCTTTATGACGATCAGGAAGCATACGGTAAGGCTAACCCCTTCCTTTACTCAGCTGAGTAACAGTCTTCAATAAAAACAAAACTGTGGCGCTGCGCTAAGAATGTGACCCGGACCCTGGACTCGCGGAGAGTAGAACCAGAGAACGCCAACGCTAGGGTGATTTCTGCTCCCAGGGTTCAACATCTGATCTCACATGAACTCTGAGTGGCTGAGGCGTGACCGTCCTTGATGGAATTAATATATGAGGCGACAACGAAGACAGTTTCTAAAAAGGAAACAAGCGGGACCCCAAGGATCACAGCCTCGCGGGCGCCCACCAAAAACCAAGAGGACTGAACAAGTTACCCAGGGAGCTGTTCCCCTCCCAGCCGCCGACTCCAGACCGCAGCCCACGCCCATGCAGGGCCCGCCACGCCGCGCTGTCCGGGCAAGTCCCTACATGCCCACACTCGGGAAGAAGCTGCGCGATCGCAGCCGCCTCGCCACGTTCGGCAGGGAGCTACACGGGCCTGGGGAGCCGTCTGGCTCATCCGCCCCCGGTCCGCCTCGACTGACAGAGAAGCCCGAAACAAACCCGGAGGCCGAAGCAAACAACTCACAGGCATCTTGATGCTTTCGCGAGTCCAGCTGGTCCAGACCTCTCAGACGACACTCCTGGCGAGCAGCACGCGATCTGGCGCTCGGCATCAACTTCCGGGATAGAGGAGGCTGGGAGGAGCGGAGCGGAGAGGCGGGGCGGGCCTGTCCGCTCTAGGCGCTCCTCTCGGTGGTGGGGCCGCTCCATCGGGACTGAGGTTCAGGGTGAAGGTCGGCCGACGGAACCTTGCGGGATCCCGGGCTAGGGCCGCCGGCGTTGCGCCGGGCTAGCGGCGCCCGGGGCCAGGCTCCGGCGGTTGTGTGGCGGGCTGGGGAGCCGCCTCGGGCCTTCCCTGCCCGCGCCTTCCCGGAACCCGGCGGGCCGCTCACCCCACGGCCCCGGCCACCGAGCCCGTCCGCTCTCGGTCCAGTGTGCGGGTGGGCACCCGGGACGATGCCACTATTCTCTGTTCTTTTGTGTATTAAAAAATACAGTATTATTGACCATTAATATGTGCCAGCGAGGTTATGAAAGAGGCTCGTATCCTTGTGGATCCCCCTTCCAAGGTGCAGGTTTCGAAGTTCTCTGCGTGGTGAGGCTGTGCCTTAGGTTGGCTTTGTTCTGAAAAAATGTTTACAGAGCACCGATTCGCTGCTGTGCTTAGTTCAACCAGAGGCCCCTTCCTGCCCTCCGAGGATTACACTTACTTTCCAGAGCCAACAAATGGGGCCTGAAAAAGTGGCGGATGCCACCGATAGCTCGACGTGAAATATTTTGATAAGGACAAACTTGAAGGACGGGTGTGAGCACGTGTGACCGAAAGCTGAGAAACCAGGGAGACCCTTGACCAGAAAACTGTACTAACTAGATGTTCTTAATCACCTTTATTTCTCTTTGCAAAAGGAATACATGTATAATATACATCTTGAAAAATGCAGAAAAATAGAAGAAAATTTAAATTACCATCCAGAGATAAACATTGCTAACTTTTGACCTATGTCTTTCTAAACATTTTCGACTCACTTGCATGAAGGTTTATTTTGGGTTTTGGTTTTATGTAATTGGGATCATCTTTTACATAATCTTTTTTAGACTTGATTTTTTCCCCCTACCACTTACTATATAATTAATGAGCATTGCTTCATGTTACTACGTATTTTCCTACATTATGATAGCTAATAGGCACACAGTATTCATCCTATGACTATATATCCTCGTTTTAACCAGATACTAAAATGGACATTAGGTTTGGGTTTTTAAATATTTGATATTTAAAACAATAAGATATTGATAAATATTATTTTCATGCAGATAGGGATATAGGATACTACGATTGTATAGGCAGAATAACGGCCCCTAAAGACATCAATGACCTAATCCCCAGGACCTGTAGTTACTTGGCAAGTGAAATCTAGGAAGATTATCCTGGATTATCTTGGTAGGCTCAGTGTAATCACAAGAGTCTTCGAAAGTGGAAGAGGAAGACAGAAGAGAGAGAAGGAGATGATGATGGAAGAAGGGTCTGAGAGACGCTATGTTTCTGGCTTTGAAGGGGGAAGGAAAGGACCATGAGCTGAGGAGTGCGGGCAGCTCTGGAGCTGGAAAAGGCAAGGAAATGGATGCTCCCCTGGAGCCTCCAGAAATGAACACAGCCCTGCCAACACCTCAGTTGTAGCCCAGTGAGACCTGGGTCAGAGTTCTGAAATACCGAACTGTAAGATAGTAAGTTCATGCTGTTGCAAGCCATTAATTTTAGGGTAATTTGTTATAGCAACAGTAGAAACCTAACACAGTAGCGAAGCCCATGTACCCACCACACAACTCTGTCAAATCTTGATTCAGTACTCCCGCCTCCTGATTTTTCACTATTAACACCACAATAAATGTTCTTGTACATAAGTGTTTGGGTACATTCTTGATCGTTTCCTTAGGATACATTCTTAGAGGAGGATTGCTGAGTTAAAAGTTATGCACATTTTAAGGTATAAATTGCCAAATTACCCTCCAGAAAAGTGAAACCAATTTACATTCCAGATGTAAATGTATAAGAATGCCCCTTTCTTTAGACTCTTTAAAATACTGCATATTATGTTTTTCTTATCTCAGTTAATCCAGAAGAACTATTATTTTGCAGTAGTATTTTGTCATATTTTAATGTTTTAATTAATATTTTTCATGTGTTTGTTGCCATCAGCACTTTTCTGTTGGGATGGTCATCTATTTCTTCTTCATCCTCCTATATTAAAGATATTAACTGTTAATCATATATGTTACAAATATTTTTCCCAACTTGTTTCTTACTAATTTTATTTTTGATGATTTTTTAA
Source organism: Indri indri (assembly GCA_004363605.1). Classification (NCBI taxonomy): domain Eukaryota; kingdom Metazoa; phylum Chordata; class Mammalia; order Primates; family Indriidae; genus Indri; species Indri indri. The sequence continues at coordinate 8,596 of RJWJ010020411.1, read as the reverse complement.
TCATACAGAAATTTTTAATATGATATATTCACTTGCATATACATACACCCATATCTCAAATCTATTGCTATTGTGCTTAGAGAGGCCTTGGTCATCTTAGGATCAATGAAATGTTTGTGCTCTCTTCTAATTCTTTTGTTGTGATATTTATTCTTTAACTTTTTAATTAGCCTGGAATTTATTTTGGCATTTAATGCGTAGTAGATCTCAGAACAATTTCTAATGATCGGGCCTAGATAGCTTCAGTTCTTTAACCAAAGTACAGTACAGTGTTGAAACCTCTAAGGCATTCAGGCAGCAGGAGAAATGAAACTCTCAAGGTCGAGAAGACCTGGACTCTACTTATAACTCTGATTCGCCCTCCAAAGCTCAATTTCTCCTAAAATGTCCTCTGGGCCCTGCACTGATGGCAGATGAAGGGGCACACAGGTAGAGTCCCTCTGCCTTGGCAGCCTGCTCTCAGGGATCCTGCACATGGAGCTCCCACCTGGCTTTTCAAAGAACTGTGAGATACCAGTGGAAATTCTATTTACTGCCCTGGGAACTCTGCAGCTGTTCTATCCAGCCAGGTCTGAGAAGATGCCCCTGAAATCTCACATTCAGTACCTGGCTCCCTTCACCTCACAAGTGTGTAGCCATCTCTACTTCCCTCTCCCTTCACCGGCTTCAGACGCTGGAAAAACACAGGTTAAGCCAGGAACCCAACTAGTGCTACATTTCAGGCCCCCAAGAGCTATTCTAAATCAATCAGATCCCTACCTTTCCCCTGGGCTGAAGTTCTTCAGGCCTGTGCCCTTCTTTTCCCGGAAAGATGATCAGGAGTTTTAGTTTAGTTTTGGTTTTAGGAAACTCAGAGTGTGAGTTGGGGGCCCTAAAGATAACTTTTCATACCTCTGCCTTTCTAAGTATGTTTCCAAGAAGCTTAGAGAAATCTGCGTTATCAACAGACTCCATCAAGGCTGCATTCTTTTTCTCTTCCTTCTGTTGTCCACCTGTTGGCAGGTGTCAAAGTGCTTGTGGCTCATACTCAACACACTCCTGAAATCAGAAACAACTTCTGAAAGTCCACCTCTCTCCTGCATAACAGTTCTCCAACAGGATCACAGCCATTGTCCCCAAAGTGCCAACTGTAGTGGTTGCAATTCATTGGTTATTCATGAGGATGCTGACACGCTGACACTCTCAGGCGAAAGTGTCTCTTATCTCCCATCGATAAGAGATAAGACTCAGAAGCAAACTCTGGCATGATTTTCTTTTCTTACCATTTTTTTTTTTTTTTTTTTTAGACAGAGTCTTTCCGTGTTGCCCAGGCTAGAGTGCAGTGGCACAATCATAGCTCACTGCAGCCTCAGAGTCCTGGGCTCCAGTGATTCTCCTGCCTCAGCCTCCCAAGTAGCTGGAACTACAGGTGTGGGCCACCATGCCCAGCTAATTTTTGTATCTTTTGTAGAGATTGGGTCTTGCTCTTGCTCAGGCTGGTCTTGAACTCCTGGCCTCAAGCAATCATCCTGCCTCGGCCTCCCAGAGTTGATTTTCTTTATTTTCCATACTAACTTAGTTCCTAGCTGGGGCTGAGCCCCATTGGGCTGGGCTGGTAGAACATTCCACTTTATTGTTGGAGACCATGCTGGGTTTTCTGCATTTGTCCCCCTCCAGATCTGCTCTCCATCCTTCACCCTGCTCTGAGGCTGGCTTTGGTGGGCTGCATCAACTGGGTTCCCTTGTCCTCTGGTTTCCAGGTGGCTTGGGCCAAGGGGAGACATCAGCAGGAAATCAGAGAGCCAGAGAAGAGCCAGGTTGGACTACTTACTCCCCTGGAGCTGTGCTTGATGGGCCGTTCGCTCTCAAGTGCTGCTTCTCTGAAGGCAACAGTTGCTTCAGGCGTCCCTTTCCAACAGTTCTCATGGGGTTCCCATCACCACTTCCTCCCCTTTTGGCCCTTCTACTTGAGAAGTGGTGACTCACAATCCTTTGTTGGTTTCCATTAATCCTGCCTCAGCCTGGTAAATAGTCCCTTCGTGAACCTCTCTTCAGTCATCCCTTTTGAATGGGCCGTCTGTGATCTGCCAGGACCCTGACATGAGGATCCTCTGCAAGGATGTGCTCCCCTTTTAGCCTTTGCAGTTGGGGTCCATCTGCTCCTCAGTCATCTATCAAACTAGGTCCGTTGTCCCTGCCCATGGGCCCCTTCAGGTATGACAGGCTGTGGCTCCTTCTATTCTATTCCTGAAATGGATCCTAGAATCCTCAGGCCCACTTTGTGGACCAGCAGTGTTGGTATCAACTACAAACTTTTAGGAAATACAGACTCTCAGGCCACACCCTAGCTCTACAGAGTTAGAATCTGCATTTTCACAATGGCGATTCACATGCACATCCCTGTTTGAGAAGCACTGGCCCAGGTACACCACGCTGCCATTCTTTCTGGAGTCTTCTCACCTCTCTAGCGAGGCTGTAAGGAAGCCAGAACCCAGATTCCTGCTACTCTAGGGTAACAAATCAAGGATATTTCTCTAGATTGGAGCAGGAAAGCACCCCTTGTCCCTTGCTTCTCCAAGATGTTTTGTTCATAATACTCAAACATGGTTGCACATTAGAATCACCAAAGGAGCAGCCCAGGTCAATTAAATCAGAGTATTTGGGGGTGGGACCTAGGCAACAGTATTTTTTAAAACTCCCCAGGTGATTCCATGAGCAGCCAGGGTTGAGAACCACTGCTGTGAATTCTCTGGAGGGCTTAGAATTTGCAAAAGCAAAGCCTGGAAATAACTACAGGCTCCTACTGCTTAAAGGGAGAAAGAGGGGGAAATACTGGGAGAAAAAAAAAATCATAATTAATATTTCAAAATATCCAAGCTTGGTAGCCAGGTGAGCTCTCCCAGCACCTGCCCTGCCTGCCTCGACGATCAGGTGTGTGGCCTGCTCATTTCCACCGCTCCTGCTTCCTGCAAACATTCTCACTATCTGCCTGAGGCTCCAGAGAAGAAAGTGAGCTGCTTAGAAGCAAGGTGCTTTCTCAAACTTCCTTGTAACCGCATGGCTGATAGCAAAGATATTTTATAAAGATGCTGAGGCCAGCATAAATTTATGCAAATGTAATCTCTCCCTTTTCTGAACGCTTATTGCCTACATTAATCACTTCCCAATAACCACTGCTGTCTTGTGTAGCTTTTTTTTTAAAAAATGCTGTCGTACTGCTATTTCTCTTTTCCTGTGTCCATGTCTTCTCTTCTCCAAAAGTCCATAAGCTTCTTGAAGACCAGGATTTGGTCTCATCTCCCCAATGCCTAGCACAGTGCATAATCGGCACTCCAGTTGGTTGAGTGCCATATTCAACACAACCGACTTGATGTTTGTGCTTTGAGGACTACCATTCCAGTTATCCAGAATCCTTCCTTCCAGTTATAATGCTACTCGATCCTTCTGGATGCATGCCTTTGATCATTCCTGTGTCTCAACTTTTGTGTGATGAATAGACCAAAAGGCCACTGGATTCTGGCTAAGCTTCAGTTAACTTGTTCCTAAAAGTAGGAAAATAATTCAAAGCTGTCATGGAGTTCATCAAACACTGCAGTGAGCTCTGCTGCTTCTTCCCTTGGAGGTGTGAACAAGCAAAATAAATGAAAAGTGTTCTGTTTTTTTCATGAGATAAAATCTGATTAAAAGGCTAATAGGTTAAAGGGCTCAAAGTATTAGGAAGAATGGTACTCTATTTATTCACATTAAAAAACTTACTCAACTATTTATGGAATGTCTGCTAGATACAAAGCAGTGGGCAACGTAAATCCTGTTTCCTAGAACTTAATTCTAATAGCTGCTTAACCTCTCTAAATTGTTTCTCCATCTACAGAATGAAAATATTTTTACCTGTTTCATAAGGTTATATGAAGATAAATGAGCTAGTGTGTAGTATACTGCAAGTGCTCAGTGCTTGTTGACAATAAGGAAATCACTTGGCTCTGGGAATCTTGGGCTGATGGTGATTTCTCTCATAACAACTTGTAAAATGCATGTCTTTACAATAGTTCTGCCTTAAGGAAGGTTATGAATATGTTCCGTCTGCAGAAAATACTTGCCGGAATCTTATCTTTGACTCAAAAGCTGAGAGGTGGTTCTTTCACAATCCAATAGGTGGCACAAGGAGCCACTTGTGTAGGACAAGCACCGGCCAGCAGAGAGCTTCGTCTTCCTGTTTCCAGGAGGCCTTTGTCTTGGAGATGTCTTCCAGTCTGTTACACAGCCACTCCACAGGCAGCCGTGCATGACGGGCTCCTTAAATATACAGACCATGATTATTCTGAGTTTTCCTAAAGAAAATATATGTGGCCTAGAAGGCAGTTGAGAGTGAGTCCAGTGTTCCCTTAACATTTTCCCCTAAATATTCTACTTAAATTCCAAATTGCCCTACATGAAAGTTAAATACCATTGGCTCTAAACATATTTTTATAGAGACACATAGCCCAACAGCCTAGTAGAAGGCCTGTTATCAGCAGCAGCAGTGCCAACTCTGTAGTTACTGGGTAGCACAGACTCGCAAGCAGTGGGGCACTGGTCAGTGGGCTTGGGGTGGGCAGGGAGGAGGGGGTATGTGTGCTGATCAGCAGTGTTTGCTAATTTCTGTAGTGGACATATTCTTACCATGGCCAATTTTAAGCTACTAGGGTAAAGTCACTTTACAGATAGTTGGGAGGAGATGGGCACAATCTTTTGATCAGGTAATGCCTAAGTCTTATTTTTGGAACGTTTACATCTGATTATTCAGAACTGCTAATAAAATGTCCATATTGATGCTGTGGGGCTTCCTTTTCTCTATCCTGTGATCAAAAAGTAAGGAGCAGGAACATAAAACAGGAGGAAGAATGGACCAATAGACTATTCTATAAACCGGACCATTGGCCTTGAATAAAGAAGACTTGACCTACTTGATAACTTCACCTGCCTAAGCGTAACACATTACGTAGAGTAAGAGCTCTATAAGACATTGCTTTCTGACTTGTTAATAACGTGGTAATATATTAAATATAGAATTTCAGGTTAGGAAGGGACAATCCACTCTAATTTTAGATAGCTCTAATTGTTCCTTATGTTGTATCAAAAATCTGCTTGCTTTTTGACTTAAATTCACCTATTGAGTTTCTGGCCTAGGGAGGGAACAGAGAAATACATATCACTCATTTTCCTAACAACAGCCCTACAGCTAATTGAGGATGGTGTTTCATCTCCTCTAAGGCTTTATTTCTCCAGGATGAGTAGCACTGGCTCCTACAAACAGTATTTGCAGTTTCTCAGCACCCTTATCACATTTCTCTAGGCACGCTCCAATCTGCCCATATTCCTCTTAAAATAGGCCCGGTGATGGAACACACTTCCAGCTCAGAATAACAAGGAATTATGACTTGTCCTGTTCTGATTATCGTATGTGTATCCATACAGCCCAGTATCACAAAGGGTGATTTCTTTGTCAATCCGATGGTATCTCACTAGCGATTTACATAAATTTATAGCTGACTAAAATCCTAAGTCTTTTTAAAACTGTTATTACACCTCATCTCCCTCATGCCATAATTGTATTTTAGGACATCTAAGTGCAATGAATATACTAAAAACCATTGAATTGTACATTTTAAATTGATGAATTGTATGGTATATGAATTATAACTCAACAAAGCTGTTAGAAAAACCTAAGTGCAGGAAAGAAAGACAGGTGTATTTTATTAAATACCTGCTAAATTTTGCCAGGCACATCATCTCATACAATCCTTTCAACAATTCTTTTGGGTTCTAGAGAAATTAAGAAACTTGTCCAAGTGGAGGAGCAAGGATTTGAACCCACGTCTATTAAGATGCCCACACTCCTGTCACTCTCATTCCAGAGTACCATGCTGCCTCTTTGTTACCCTGCTGCGTGCTAGGCATTGTCATTGGTGCCCTGTTGAAGTCAGTGGAAGGAGGTCTGGCAGGCAGAGCTTTGGCACCACGTGGACCCTCAGAGTAGTAACAGGTGATACGGTGGTTTAGGAACCGTCAAGGGTAGAAAGATCTAGCAGGCGGCAGAAGGTAGATATCCCATAAGTAAGCAAATACAGTTTTTGGCAGCAGTGAAATCAGAGGTGGTGGAGTGGTGGGGAGATACTGGGAAGAGGAGTGTGAGTGGATCAGACTGGCAGCGCGGGGCAGGTAGGACAAGGCAGGTTCAAGGTCTCAGCGTGGTCTGCGTTTCAGGTCCGTTATCCTGGGAGAACAGATACAAGCAAATGAGAGTACTGATTTGGAAGGGACCAGGGACCTGGTTGGGTGGTGGAGGCAGGGACTGAAGCCTGGGGAATCAAAGACCCAGGTCCTACAACAGGGAATCAGAACTGAGACTCAATCCCAGGATGAAGGCAGAAGCCCAGAAGCCAGAACTGGGGTGTTTGATCAAAGCAGGACAAGTCACAGGGTAACCTAACTGTGTGTCCTCAACTACTGAAACAGAGTTCCTTAGAGCCCTTAGCTAGACACAGGCTCTGCTCCTGAACCTGGGGCAGGGCCAAAACTTCAGATGAGTGTCAGATGCCCCGGCAACAGGACTGACCAATTATTAGAGGAATTGGCAAGACCAGTGCCTATCCTGTTTTCTTTTGTTGCTACAACGCCCGTGACCAATGTCAGCTGCAGGTACACAAACCCCTGTAGAAATATTCAGTGTTAGAAAAAATTCTGGGTGTGCCATCTGTAATGCCACCTACTTCCCTACTACACAAGAAAGTGACTAAGAGAGAGCATTGTTTCAGGAAGAACCATGAATCTGTTGCATTTAATCTTATCGTCAGCAAAAATTGCCTGCCTGCATGTGTGATTTTGACAGGCTGGTGTGATGAGACTACCAGGGTGGGCATGAACAGGCAGCCCCTTTTCTGTGCAGTCAGAACCCCTGGCTTAGCCTCGCTCTCTGCCAGCCCACTGACTTAGCCAGGACTGCTTGGGTTTCAAGTGACAGAGACATCTCACACTTGCCCGAGCTAAAATGGAGCACATACTGGACACGGGCCAGGGCAGGAAGGCAGCCCGGCCTCACAGGGTGGGAACAAAGCCCTGAGAGGCCACTGGGAACGGAGACAGCTATGCTCTTGCCACCTCCCTTTTTCTCTTGGGGTGACCTGGTTTCTCATCTCTCTTTCTCCCTGACGCTGTTTCGGTGTCCTCTCTCCGCGGCCGGTTTCCTCTGCCTCCCAGGGTACACAGTGAAAATGGCCACGCCAGCCCCCTGTTATATGCTGTCCTAGTTCCAGGGCCAACTGTGACTGACCAGAGGCCTGTGTCCCAATTTCAGGTGCCCTGGAAAGAGAATATGGTGTCTAACTTGGGTTAGGATTGTCTGCCCCGATCATCTGTGGCCACAGCAGCAGAAGAACTTGGGGTGATAGTGCGGCCCACCCTTGGGGCAGGGGTTAGGGGAAGCTCTTAAGGCACAGACTGAACAGAAGCCCCTCAAGGTGTCTAACAAGGTGTCCAAACAGTCGTCCCTGCTGCCTCTGGCAAGACAGCTGGTGGCTCTAAGTCCTCCCCTTTGGGCTGTGTCACTGTTGCTCTGCCGTCTCTCTGAAACACTGAACGTTAATTGGATATAGTTGGTTAACTGAAAACATTTTCTCCACAAACTTCTGCAAATTGGTGATGAACGTTTATAACAAAGTCATTTTTTTCATGTAAAATAATCAAATCTGGGGACCACATGTTGAAGAGGGAAACCATTTAAACTAGAGACATACCACGTATATTGGGACAAAGTCAGTTTACAAGGATCTACACGTGCCTGACAATATATTTTACAACCAAAAAAATTACTATGCATAACATACAAGTAGTTTATTTGCAAAGTGCCTTTTTAAACAGCCCTCACAGTATGTCTGAATGAAAACATTCTTATTCACACTTCTCCAAGTGGCCAAACAATGAAATCTGAAATTAGAGGTGAGAAGCAGAAAATCTGGAGGTTCTGACCTAAGAGGGTTTCTGCTTCTGACTTATAAGGTGGCAGTAAGGGAACTATGGGGCAAGTTGTTAAATGCAAAGACTATACTCTTAGACTCTGAGAACAACTAAGACTCCTTCCCTACAGTCTCTGATGGTGATGATGAGGATGATGATGATACCACCTGAACACTTATTTTGTGCCAGGCACTGTGCTAAGCATGTCACATGGATTATTTCATTTAATCTTTATAACATCCCTGTGGGGCAGATAGTATGATTATCCCCATTTTACAGATGAGGGAACGAAGGCACAGAGATAGTTAAGTACCATTCCCAAGTTCTCATGAATGGTAACTTGCAGAATTAAGATATAAACCTAAGTCTGGCTGAAGCTGAAGACCTTTGATCTTAACCAATATACTATACTTAGCTCTTCCACCAATAATTTTTTTATAATTTTTGAAAATGAAGCTCCCTACTGGGCATTAGGCCTTCCTGTCATTTTCACAACTCTTTAGGTCTTTTTATTTCCAATGCATTTGAACAAGTATTTTTTTGTATGTCCCCTATGAAGACAGCAGTGATCTTGAGGGCAATGTAAAAATGATTAAAATCCTCTTTGGGTTTTCAAGGAGCTAAG
>RJWJ010020410.1:0-29117 GCA_004363605.1 Indri indri | reverse complement strand
TCCAGAACTGTGAGAAAAGAAATGTTTTTTACTCAATAATAGATCTTTTCATTTTTTCAACATGTAAGCAATTATTTTTCCTCTTACATTAGATCCCAGGCAATAAAGGTATCATGTTAGACATTATTTTCTTGGGGCACGGAAGGCCCCTGCAGTGGAGTGAAGCCTCCCATGCCCCAAAAGGTGAGAAGAACAGGAGTGAAGACTGTCAGGGGACTGGGCTGGCTCATCCTATGTGACACCTGCAGGCTTAGAACTCGGGAATTGGAAGCCTGGCATGGTGGCTCATGCTTATAATCCCAGGGTTTTGGGAGTCTGAGGCAGGAGGATCCCATGAGGCTAGGTGTTCAAGACCAGCCTGGGCAACATAGCAAGATCCCATCTCTACAAAGAAATAATTTAAAAAAATAGCTGGTTGTGGTGGTGTGCACCTGTATTCCTGGGTACTCAAGAGGCTGAGGCAAGAGGATCACTTTAGCTCAGGAGTTTAAGGTCACAGTGAGCTGCGATCAGGTCACTGCACTCTGGACTCCAGCCTGGATGACAGAGCAAGAGCCTGTCAAAAAAACCCTTTGGGAATCAGAGAATTACAAATCGAATCTGACCTCCTATGTCTGACGTGGAGGTATGCTCTCAGGGTGTGGAAATACATATCTTGTTCAACTGTTTGTTAGATTCATAACTTTTAAATATTTAGACATTTGGTCTATGGGCCTTTATTTCTACTCTTGTGCATGGGCCTCTCAAAACTGGTAATGTTAGTCTTATCTTTCCTTTTTTATGTAACCAGAAAAGTCTAATTATAATTCATTTTTATCATGAGATTGTCTTTGATTTCTACTACCACCAATTCGATAGCAAACATATTCTCTTGTAGTTCTGAAGGTCAGGGTGTGCCATGGGTCTCACCAGGCTGAGGTTACAGTGTCAGCAGGCTTTAGGGTAGGTAGGGTAGGGTTGTTTTCTCACTCACTCCGGTGGTTGGGATAATTCAGTTCTTTTTGGTGGCAGGACTGAAGTCCCAGTTTCCCTGCTGGCTGTCAGTTGTGGGCCCATTTCTCTGTGTGCAGAGGCCACCCTCTTTCTCAGCTCTCGGCCCCCTTTCCTGGCTTCTGTCTTCAGCATCAGCTGTGGTGGGCAGAGTCTCACACTGCAGATCATTCTCGCCTTTCCTTCTATCGCCGCATCTTTCTGGCCAACTCTTCCACCTTCCTTTTCTAAGAGTTTGTGCGATTAGATTAGGCTGACCCAAATAGTGCAAGAGAATCCTCCCATTTTGAGGTTTGTAACCTGAATTCCATTTGCCATGTTCCTTTTTCCATGTAATGAAACATATTCAGGGGGTTCAGGTGTTAAGTTGAGGACATTTCTGGGAGGCTGTTACTCTGCCCACTGCAGAAGTAGATATCCACTACAATTTTACTTTTTATGTTTAGTAATTATTTATAAAATATTTAATATTGTATGCAGTTCTGCTCCATTATAGACTACTAGTAACTCAATCCAGAAAAGACTGATGGCCACAGGAAATAAAGCTTTAAAATTTCTATTGAAAATTTTAAATTAAATAGTTAATACATTTTTTATTATATCCAAAGGTGATAAAGCAAATTGTAGAAGCATAAAATATATTATATTAGGATAAATATAAATGAAGGAAGGGGATAAAAATATAACTTCAAAGAGAAAAAAATAAGTAAAGTTTCCAAATTCTAAAGGAGACACTTTTTTTTAAGTGCATGATGATGGATATCAAACAATACTTGCATTTATATTATATTAAAAATATGAAAGAGTGATATGGCTTTATTTTTAAATGTCAATGTTTACAATATTGCAACTCTTTAAAGTTAAGAAAAATAATATCTTAAAATATGAATGCATTTATAATTTTAGAAAATTATTTTATTGGTAAATGGGCAAAGAATTGTAAAATTACTGCTTTAGAGTACATATTTTCTTTCACCTTCACTAAAACTTAATAAACCTTAATTAAAACTTTAAAATTTTAAGTTTTTTTTTTTTTTGCCAATCTGACAGGTAAATAATATGTGATGCTGATTTCATTTATATTTTCTCTTACTTGATTATATGTTTTATCTACTTTTCAGTCAGATTGTCTCTTGTGTTCTTGTTTTTAAAATTCATACTTTTTTTAACCTTAAATGTTTTAGATTTCAGTGCATTCAAATATATGTAGATTTTCTTCAAGGGCTTTTGCTTTTCTGTTTTACAAAGAATTTTTCTATCCTAAGGTAATATTTTAACACTCCCATTTTTTTAATGTTTAAGCATTTAATCCTTTAAAATTTATATGTTCAGATTGTGGGAAGGATCTAACTTTATTTTCTGCCCCTAATGACTATCCAGTTACCACAAAACCATTTATTCAGTAATCTACCTTTCCCACTGTTTAAAAACTTCAAATACCACTTATCTGTTGATTTCCAGATGCATACGTCAGCCCAGGTCTCTTTCCAGAGATACAGGCCTTCACAGCCAAACATCTTTTAAACTGTCTCCTTCTGGAAGTTTATGGACACCTGGAATAAATGCGTCTAAACATAACTAATCATACTCATAAAGGACACCTACTAAGTGACAGTCACGTTAACAGACATTCCGCTAAACACTAGAGGGATCATTTCAAATAATCATCACAGGGCAGGTCCCGCTATTATCATCTCCATTTTATACATGGAGAAACCCCAAATGGCGGGTGCTTAAGATATCCAGTCCAGGGGGCTGGGATGGGTGTGAACCTGCCCAGTGAGAGCCAGAGTGCATTCTTTCAGCAACAGAGCTGCACTGATGTTCCCTGGGGCCTCATTCGCCCCCCGGGCCCACTCCAAACAATTGCCAAACTTTGCAGATTCTATCTCTCCAATGTCTCTCTCTCTTGTTTCTACTCAAACCTTGGGCTGCTTCTCCCTGTCTTCAGGATACAATCCCTAATTGCTGCAGGCACCTACTCTCCCCTGCCGATCTGGCCTTATTTTCTCTTTAATGTGGTTCTTAGGTAGCTGTTCCTTCTCACTTTCTAAATTCTGTTGTACCTGCCTTCAATTCTTCTAAAGTCCCTGGCCCTTCTGTGCCTCAGAGCCTTCGCACATGCCTTGTCTTCTGTCTAGAATGTTCTTCGTCATAGATTTAAATAACCCCTACACATCTTTTAGATCAAGTGACCCTAACCTACCAGACAGGACAGTACCCCATGCTTGCACCAGGACGGCAGGAATTCGCCATGGTTTCCCCCGTGCTGATCGTAGTGGCTGAATGGTAGTCACAATCGGCAATGTCTGTTCAATAAATTAATGCATGTGTTAAATAAATTCATGAGCACCTTCTGAAATCAGAAGGATGTGTCTTTGGTGAATTGGTACATTGATTCAAAAAAGAGAAAACTAGGTGAATAAAATACAGATTTCCAATGACATCACTTCTCCTCCCCTCTGTTGTTACTGTGATTTTCTAGAAACATTATTGTCATATACATAGAAAGACTATTAATTCTATATATTTATTTAAAACTCTAAATTTCCCTAAATCTTCTGTTGTTTCAATTTTTTAATGGGGAGTCATTTTTGTGTAGATGATCTTATCATCCACAAATAATCATACTTTTGTTTCCTTTTTTAAAAAAAATATTTGTACCTTTATTTGATTCATCTAGAACTTCCAATATGATGTTAAATAGCAGTAGTCCCCTTTTTTATCTCCAGCTTTCATGGACATTTTCCTGTCCAATCAAGATGATGTTAGTTGTTGGTTTAGGATAGACACCATTCTTCAAGTTAAGTAAATGTTCATCCATTTCTAAATTTCTAAAAAAAAAAAAAAAAAAAAAAAAAATCAAAATGTAACATAGAAATGCATCAAATGTCTTTTAGGTATCTTTCAAGATTACTTTTTTAGCTTGTTTCCTAAATATATGGACTTGACGAACACTTTGACAAATAATCTAACCTTAAACCATCTTTATATTTTTAAAAAAAAAAATCCTTACTGCTACATACACATTTTGAAACAGAGTCATGTTCAATGATAGGTATTTTTATAGGTAAAATTTTCTTTCAGGGAGTTATTCTATGCTCCTACTGTAAATCTTGGAAAGAAAATATGCAATTTCCATAAAAGCAAACCTTTACTATTGTCTCTTTTAAAATCACTCCCTGTTCACAAAAGCACATGTTCATGCTCCTCCTTCACCCCAATTTATGTCTTTATAGGCCAAATTCTGTTATAGTGAATGGAAGGAGATTTCTCAAATTTTGTGTTCATCTTAAAATTAATTCTTTTAGTGAGGATGTTTTCTAAAAGTATTTTTTAAAAAATGGTTTCACATCCAACTCATACTTATCAAGAACTCCTTATCTTTCAGCTTCCATGCAAGACATTTTCACTCATAATATCTAACTTAAGGTCTGTGCGCAATGTTCACTTTAACGGGGAAGAGATTTTCCTTTGTAGAGAAAATCACCTCCCCCAGTTTCTGCACGTTGGAGACTAGAGGTGACAGTGAGATGTGTTTTTATATCTTGTGGTGTTGCTACCAACAATATTCCTTTGAGGAATGCACTAAATAGTTTCCAGGGTAGCTATGACAACTGCACAATCACAGAAATTTGTACCTTGAAAGAAGTAAGACTCTGCTTAAAAGAAACTAGGCTGCTGATTGTAATGGAAATTCAAAGGAAACTCGACAGTCCTTGAAACTGTCTATGTCCACACTGTAAATACTGTCTAATATGAGGCAGATTGTCTAGATCACTTGTCTCCCTTGTTCAAATTCCTCATCAAGACACATTTCCTGAGGAATTGCTTTCTACTCCCATAGCGTTAAGTATCATTAGGCCCATTAGCTTAGAAGTTATTCTGGCCAATCCTAAATACATCTCAGATCTATCTGGTCTTGTCCATTCCCAGTGGCACCGCATTCGTTCCGGCCAGCATCGTTTTCCCCTTGGATTAATGTAATTGCCTCTATTGTACCTTAACTGCCTGAAGGCTCATCTCTTTCCCAGTACCTGTTACGATTTATTTTCTACGTTGCTTGAATAATCTTTCTTAAATGCATGCCTGAGCATGTCATTCCCTGCTTGAAATCCTTCAATTACACTCAATTGCATTCATAATATGGTTCAAGTTCTTTTGCAAGAGCCACTTTAAATCCTTTCTGGAGTAAAGTGGGACGTACCTATGAGAATGGATGTATGCTTGCATGAACTGCTTAGCAGGCCATATAAGGAAGGCCCTTTGGAAGCCGGCCTCTGCCTCTCCGGCCTTATCCTTGGTCCCTCCACCTCTCCCCCTCGCGTGCTCCAGGCGCCCTGGCCTGCGTGCATTCCTGTGGACAGGGTATGTTGCTGCTCCCTCTGTCTGGAATTCACCCTCCTCCATCTTTCAAGCCTTAGCTCAGATGCAGCCTGCACTGTGGATCCTCCCTTGGGAGTGGGTTTGGGACCCTCTGCTGGATTCACCAGCATTCTGAGCATTTTTCTATCAAGCACCAATCCCATCTGTTCCTATTGGCCATTGTTCTCATTGGTTTGCTTATCAGTTGCCAGACTGTGAATTTATTGAAAGTGGGAACTAGCCTAGCAAAGCTCATGGCATTTGCGAGGCACCCTAATTCAGACGTACAGTTGTCTTATTTATTTGTTTGAGAATGCTATATCATTTTTTCTAGTCCGTGGCTCTTCTACAATAAATCATACATTGTTTCTCAAGACTCCTTCCTGAAACCATGGAGACCTGTCTGGCCCAACCCAGACTTCCAGTCCGGGAGCACGTTCTCTGATTCCTGGGCTGCCGATCAGCCAGCATCTCCCAGATGCCATGGCCTGAAGCGACTGCATCTCACCATTCCTAGAGGGATGGCGGCAACTTGTCATTGACTCGATTCAGCCATTTGATGAAAGTAATTTGGGGAATGGATAATCTAGGGCTTTTGTTCCTCAGGAAGTGTTGACCATGGACTTTTCCCTATGTCAGATATCCTGCAAAATTGTGACCTTGGGGGAATAGGTCCTGGGTAATTGTTTATTTCTCTGTTTAGTTTTCTTGATGTGCTTTTTCTCCTTCCAAGATCTCTAGTGCCCTGAGCTGCCCCAATTTCTTTACTCCCACTTAGCTTCCTGCCACTGGGTTGGTGCCTGGGGTTTATGTTTTCACATACTCCTATGAAAATCATCTGCACCTTCGTTCCCTTGGAAACATTTGGAAAAGATAACTCATAGTAAGTAGTTTATGACTAATAATGATTTAATGATCTTTGCATGTTTGTAGATTTTTCTACTTTAACCCAAAGAAATAAACTTGCAGTGATGAATTTCAGACATGAGAAATGGACTAGTGGGGATTTTACAGGTGCTGGGAGGTTATACAAGGGAAGTTATAACCAAAGGAGTATGTACTTCTCAGTATCCCTACTAAACATGCCATCTGGGTTTTCATCTATTTTGCTTAAGCACTGATTTGTTGCACAGCATTGACTTATTACACTGAAGAAATAATTCAAACTAGAGCATCTCATTGAGTGAGCTCAAGCCAAAGTGGTGTGCACATGCAAGGGATCTAATGTGGTGGGGGAAACGTGGCAGAGAAGTGTAGGGACAGTGGGTAGATGCTTCCTGGCTGTCAGGGGATGCTCCCAGGGTCGAGCTTTAGGGCCCATCAGTGATAATCACTTGTAGTGGGAAAAGGGGTCACATATTAATACATTCGAGAGGCTATTAAAGATCTCTGAGGGGTTTCTGTGTTTTAGCATCTGTTGATTCAGATGATAAAACTCATCCTTAAGGACAATTAAAAATTTTGCTTTTATCAGATATTTCACAGTCTGCCTTTCAATTCTCAAGGATTCTTCACTGTAGCTAGCTGTCATCTGATTTTCCACACTGATACGAGCTCTGCAGGGCTTCTCCTCCTTGTCTTCTGGCTGCCAAGACCCTGGGGGCCCAACTGCATCCTATTGTCTCTCTTCCCTGGAATGGGTGAGGGAGAGGCTGCACAGAATCCTCTGGCTGGGTTGGGACAGCAAGTCTCATGCCTGGGCCTTTGTTTCAGCTTGAAATCTACCACAAATTAATTGGGCTGGTGCAGGTAATTAAGATAGTCACTTGGATTGTGTGCCTTTCCTCTGAAAAATTTCTTTAAGTTGCCAGATCTAAGCTTGGTGTATTGAAATGTTAATGATTCATGGCTTTTAAAAGAAGAATTTTTCCTTTGAATGGAATTCAGAGCTAATGAAAATGTTTGGACTGATTAGCACCTGTGGTGCAGACTCACATACTACTCCCTGTAACAGCACTTAGCATAACGTATGTCTCAAGGAATTCAGTGCCAAACCTGTAGATTCCTACTGTTATAATGACACTGATTTTTGGTCTCTACTCTCAAATATTCTGGGTACTTTCTGGATCTATAGACAGAGAAGACTCAAATTTGAGTAGAAACATGATTTGACAGGCGGGGATACTCACTGCTGTGCCTCAAAGAACTAAAAGTAATACTACCATTTGATTCAGCAATCTCGCTACTGGGCGTCTACCCTAGGAAAAAGAGACATTATATAAAAAAGACATCTGCACTTGAATGTTTATAGCAGCACAATTCACAATTGCAAACATGTGGAAACAACCCAAGTGCCCATCAATACGTGAGTGGATTAATAAAATTTGGTATACGTATACCATGGATTTCTACTCAGTCACAAAAAACAATGGTGAACTAGCACCTCTTGTGTTATCCTGGATAGAGCTGGAGCCCATTCTCCGAAGTGAAGTATCCTAAGAATGGAAAACAAGCACCGCATGTACTCACCGTCAAATTGGTACTAATTGTTCAACACTAGTGTGCACATATGGAAGTAACATTCACTGGGTGCTGGGCAGGTGGGAGGGAGGAGGGGATGTGTATATTCACACCTAATGGGTGCAGTGCGCACTGTCTGGGGGCTGGGCATGCGCGTAGCTCTGACTTGGGTGGGGCAAAGGCAATATATGTAACCTAAACATTTTTACCTCCATAATATTCTGAAATAAAAAAAAAAAGAAACATGGTTTGAGCAAATAGGGATAACTTATAATCCCCTGATTAGAAAAAGAGACACTGATAAAGGTGGTAGGATAATCCAAATTCTTTGGCATTCTCTACTGGTAGTTAATATTCTTTAGCCTTAACATCTTTGTGCTTATAAGGTGAATAAATCATTATATTGCCTCTTCTGCGAGGAAGGACTGGTGGTATTTCTGGCCTTCATCAGACACAGATCTGTGTTTCTTAATTCCTTTTTGATACATGTGATTCATATCTCATCCTAATCTTTATACTTCTAATCATGAGCTTGTTGCCTGATCCTTACTTCTCATAGATTGCTTAGATCTAGAAGTTATCTTGGACATGAGCCCGACCTGACTTTGTAAATTCCCTGCATAGCGGCTGGGCAGCGGCCTCTCTTCTTCTTCCTTTGACAGCTAAGTGTTCTTTAATTGTGCACCTCGGCTTTTCCATCCTTCCTGAGAATCCACATCACTCTTGGTTGCACAGGGGTATTAATGTAAACATTTAAAAATAAACACCGCTGAGTTATATTTAAATTCAGTAAAGCACACTTATTTTCCTGCTAACTTTTTAAAAAATCTCTTTAAAAAAGTTTGTTTCTAAATGGACCAGTGGGTAGAAATATTTTGCAGTGAAACACTTAAAAATAATTTGAGTTAATCAGAGTAGAGCAGTTATTACCTCAAGACAACACTGACATTTGATACACAGTTTAAGGATTTTTGATAAAGATATGTAAACATCACATAAATCAATATATAGATCATGTTCATCTACCTCAGAAAATTTCCTTATGTCCCTTACCTGCCATTCCTGCTCCAGTGATTATTGATTTGACTTCTGTATTATGGATTCATTTTGCTTGTTGTAGAATTTCATATAAATGGACTCATATTAATAGTATGTGCCAGTTTGTGTCTTATTTCTTTCACTTAGCATAAAGGTTTTGAGATCAATTCTTGTACTTGTATGTGACAGTAGTTTATTTATTTAAATTGCTGAGTATATTTCACTGTATGAATATATAACAATTTGTTTATTCATTTACCCATTGATGGACATCTTGTGTTTCTGGTTTGGGGCTACTATGAAGAAAGCTTCTATGAACATTCATTCACATGCATATCTTTTCATAGACTTACATTTTCAATTCTCTTGGATAAATATCTGGAATGGAACTCTTGGATCCCAGAGTAAGTATGTTTTTAAATTTTACAAGAACCTGCCAGTCTGTTTTAAAAAGTGACTGCACACTCCCCGCCCCCACAGTGTATAAGAGTTCCAGTGGCTCCAAATCTTCATAACGCTTGGAATTGCCAGTCTTTTCGGTTGTAGCCATTCCGGTGGGTGGGTGGATCTGTGGCAGTAACTGTAAAGTACTCTTTATTGTTTTAATTTGCATTTCCATGGTGTCTAATAAGCACTTTTGTGTGTGCTTAGCAGTCATTAATGCATCTTTTGTGAAGTGTCTGCTGAAATAATTTTCCCCTTTTGAATTGGTGTGCTTGCCTTCTTATCATTGAGTTGCAAGTTGTTACATATTTTGGATACAAGTCTATTGTCAGGTATGTGTGATGGAAATGCTTTCTCCCAGAGCGCTTCCCATAAGTTGCTCTATCTTTATTAACTGTTCCTCGTTAAGCCTTGTGGAATCTTCCTCTAAGCACATATGACCAGACACTCAAGTAGACCCTTTTGCAGACTCTTTCTGTGTAGATCCCTCCTTCCTGGTACTCATCCACACAAATTACAGTCCCCTAAGCCCCTCTAACCTCTGACTGTTGTCCTTTGAGCTTGAGGAGACCAATGTGTTCTGTGTGTTTCCCTTCCCTGCACCTGACTCAGAAACTGCCTTCAGGCAGAAAACCAGTGTGATCACAAGTCTCGCCTTATTTTTTTCCCTTCTCTGGGGGATCACAGTCTTGTATCATCTGTTTTTTTCAGTGTTTGAAACTGCTGTTTCGTATATTTTGTCTAGTTTTCTGGTTTTTTATTGTGGGGGGGCTAGTCCAGTATCAGTGACTCTGGCCTTTTCACGGCTGGAGGCTGAAACTTTCAGATGTTACTTGGAAACAAAAGAAAATCCAGCAGAAAAGTAACAGATTAAGGGATTTCAGAAAATATAATTGAATGCAGCATGAATGAACTCTAAAGATTTTTGGTCAAGGAATGACTGAAGGTTTTATACTTTATTATTCTCACACTGTAAGAAATTATTCAGCCTACACTACTGAAGTTCTCTAGTGTTCTCCCAACATATTTTGTTTCCAAAGCTACTTAGAAAGTAAAAACAAACATATAGAAACAACAATAAAAAAACCCTCAAAAGTCAAACAAATGTAAGCTTCCACTCCAGAGGGAGGCGGGGGAGGTAGACCAAGGGAGAGACCGAGATAAAGGGAGGGAGAGAAAGAGAGAGCAAGAGAGAGGCAGAGAAAAAATGCAGGAGAAAACTTCAAACATATAATTAATATTCCCAGGAAAATAAAAAAATATTTTACATCCACAAGAGGATGGACTCTATAAATATCAGAGAGTCACACACATACAGTTATAAGATATATATGATAATTTATATATGTGACTCTACCCTGTAGACTCTGGCTGCCTTAACCTCCCCGGACCATCATATCTGCTCAACTCAAGGAGCATGCTAAGCTCCACTGGGTTCCTTCCTCCCTGCACTGGACCTTTGAAATTCTCTCCAGGCAGTGAGCTGGGTCAATCATAGGGCTTACTGTGCCAGGCTTCTCTGTCCTTTGTTGACTGATGTCCAATGTTTTCAAAGCCATTGTTTCATGTATCTTTGTCCCAATTTTTAAAATCTGTTTCAGGTGGGTGGGTGAATGTGGTTCTTTTTGTCTTTGGCCAGAAGCAAAACTTACACACGTAACCCTTTGATGAAATTAAAATTACATAAAAAGCCATGGCCTCAGTCATTGGTAATAATTACAGTTTTCTGGATGCTGTGATGATGATGAATCCTTCTATGGTTTTCATGGAAGAGAAACAACTTGGGTGTCTCCCGATAATTTTAGCTAAATAACAGGTTTCTCTTTCTTATTTATGGGTTGCAATTTTTGAAAGAATTATCACCTTAAGTTGATCACATGAAGTTAAGGATAAAGAAGACAGGGTTATTCTTCAATGTTCTACCTGGATACTATTCAGGTAAGGCATTTGCTATTGTTTGAATGTGCCCCCTCCAAAATTCAGGTGTTGCCAACATGATAGTATTAAGAGGTGGGGCCCTTAGGAGGCGATTAGGCCATGGGGGCTCCTGCCCGTGAATGGGATTAAGGCCCTTATAAAAGAGGCTTCGCACAGCATTCGGACCTCTTGCCCTTGCTTCCACTGTGTGAGGACACGGTATTCCTCCCCTTTGGAGGATGAAGCCCTCTCTAGACAACCAAACCTGCTGGTGCCTTGATCTTGGACTTCATAGCCTCCAGAACTGTGAGAAAATAAGTTTCTGTTCTTAAGAAATTATTCAGTCTCAGATATTCTGCGATAGCAGCACAAAATAGACTAAGACAACATTTAACCTCTCTGATCCTGAGTTTCTTCTTCTGCAGAGTGAAGTGGATTTTATTTACTTTGTTATTATAAGGTTTAACTAAGATATGTGTAAAAAACTAGCACAGAGCCTCATAATAATTTTTAAAAATATTAGTTTATTTTTAAACACTTCCATAAAGGCCATGTGGCAATAGGTCTCTTATGCAGTCTTGTTGTCGAAACCTACTGGCTGTTTATGCTGTTGACATGTCTTAAATAATTTCCTGGTGAATACAGCGGGCTCCTGAAGCACATTATATTTCAGTGCTCCATTTCCATGAGCAACCAAGGAGCGTAACCTGGCACCTAGAGAGGGCAGGCCTGTGGCCGACAGATTAGTGTGCACCAGGGATGCTGCGGTGATTTGCCTGTCTGTGTGTCTCCGATCTAGGCCAGGGGTGAGGAAGTGACTGCTTTCTGCAGCACCTCTCACGCTGAGGGCCGGCAATTGGAGACACACATCCATGGCAGAAGATCAGCTGCTTTAGCAGCTAATTAGTGAGAGAGGTTATGCATGACATTTGGAAAGTTCCTGAGTGAGCCATGCTGTAGTGAGAAGCTGAATAACATCCTTACCCTATCTGTCACATCGTTTACGTTCACTTCTCTTGGCCTGGCCTCAGCACACTGCATAAATCTACAGCTGCAGAAACCAAACTCTCATATAAAATTGAAGGATTTATTTTGAGGTATTGAAAGGTTTATAGCTGAAAAAGTTAAAATTTGCCGAATCGGCATTTGGAGGACTCTCTGTTATGCCTCACCCCTCTTGGCTCTCCGATTCTGTTCTCTGAATTCCTGTCTCCAAAGGGAGACCAGGAAGCCAGGGGAAAATAGTGACACGGATAGAATTGTCCAGACTTTACCTACTCTTGGCCTTTTGTGACTTCATATTTCAACCCGAGTAGCCCTCGGAAGCTGTCATTAGGATGCTAAGACTCATACACAAGAAAAACAGAACAATCATTCAATTCTGCTCTGGTGCCCAACTACATTTTGGACTCCAGGAACTTCTGACAGTTTTCAGGACATATTTTAGAACACAGTGATAAGTTCTCAATGCCTTCTTCCCTGCATTGTGACTGCATTGGTGGGGATCAGTGGGGAGCTAGCTTAGGTCTTTTGTTCTTGCGTAAAATAAAGATCTGAGTGATCACTCCTGTATTTGGTCCAATGTTCAGCATTTCTTCCTCTGGATACAGTAGATCCCCCCTAGTGATCTCCTAGATTTCCAGATCGTGGTCTTGTTCGTTTATTGAACTAAGAGGGATCGCTCTCCAGATCTTAGAAATGCTTGCAGATGGACTGGGCATCTAAGTTCAAAAAACAAAAAGACATCTACACTCGAATGTTTATGGCAGCACAATTCAGAACTGCAAAGATGTGGACACAACCCAAGTGCCCATCAATCCATGAGTGGATTAATAAAATGTGGTGTATGTGTATACCATGGAGTTCTACTTAGCCACAAAAACACTGGGGAACTAATACCTCTTGTATTATCCTGGATGGAGCCAGAGCCCATTCTGGTAAGTGCAAAACAAGCACCACATGTACTCACCATCAAATTGGTATTAACTGATTAACACTTAAGTGCACATTTAGTAGTAACATTCAGTGGGTGTCAGGCAGGTGGCGGGGGGTGGAGGGGATGCGTATATTCACACCTGATGGGTGCAGTGCGAACCATCTGGGGGACGGACACACTTGAAACTCTGACTTGAGTGGGGAAAAGGCAATATATGTAACCTAAACATTTGTACCCCTGTAATAGGCTGAAATAAAAACAAAATAAGATTAAAACAAAACAAAACAAAAAAACTAAATGTGTATGTGGAACACCATTGAGGCAGAGGGTTGGAAGCAATGCAACGTATTGGAAGACCAACAGATAGAAACCAGACGTGTTCAGGTCTGAGACTGGGTCATTGACTTGTTCCATGACCTTGGGAGAAAAATGCTGGCCTCCATCATTTCATCTGTAATGGGTGAAATGTCAAATCCATAAATTAATAATGACACATACCTTATCTATCTTCCAGGAATTTTTGTGGGAAATCAATGAGATAATGTATTCAGCCTTGAAAGCTGTAAAGAGCTCTAAAAATATGACTCATAATGACTCATGGGAACACCAGTTCCATTGGTTGGCTGTTGCTGGTTTTCTCACCCTCTGCCCCTTCGTCCCAAATCATTCACTATCCCCTCCTCTGCCTCTTGTGTAGCCCTCTCCGATCCACGAGATACAATGATGTCTTTATCTGAAGGCTATTGGAGAGCCATTGGCTTGTGCTATCTTTCTTATATGTTTCTGCTGTACCTCTCCGGGGCCCATATTCACAGAAATAACTTCAGAGGTGTGTTTTTGTTGGATCAGCCCTGACCCCAGAGTGCAGTAGCAGCAGACCCTGACAAATGGAAAAGGCCTTTAATCTGCAAACGAAAAGCCTAAAACTGGCCCCTGGCTGCCCCTCTCCCCACTCTGGTGGTCTCTTCTGGGAATGGGCCCACTTTTTAGTTGAAATACAACTATCTGGGCCCCTCTACAGTGTAAGCAGCAGCTGGACTGTGCAGTTGCTAAGGGGTTGGGGGGATCATGCTTGCCGTTTTGCAGGCACGCACGTCTGAACTCTGCAAGGGCTTGGTGCTTTCTGAAATCTCCCTTATCCTGTGAGAAGAGACATCCTTTTTACCTCTCTCTGCCCAATGCCAGTTCTAACAGCTGTAACTATTTCATTTTTAATTTGCTCCTTGCAGCCTTGTCTCTGCTTAATCCATTAAGACAACGTTGAATGTTCCCGGCTCATATATTTATAAAGGAAAAAAAAAAAAAAAGAAGGAAAAAGACTTTGAGAAATGGTATCTAAATTGTAGCCAAATGTACTCAGAACTCTCCTAGGTTAAATTGCAAATAATTTTCTTTCAAACATCACAAACACTCTCTCTAACTTAATTCAACAAATTGGACCGAGGGGTTTCATTGCTCCCAGAAACATGATTCATTCTCTTTTTTCCCCCTCTTTCTCTGTCCTAGACTCCTCCTCCCCTCACCCCTTCTGTCCAGAAATGGGCTTTTGGTTGTTTTCTAGCCACATTGCATTGTCTCTAGGTTTCCTTTCTGAAGCTTCCATGAATAATTTTTCTGTCTGCTGAGAGAGTCATTTTGGAGACCAGCCCCAGCCTCACTGTGCTGGGGGTTGAGGGGGGGCGGCGGTTGCTGGAGGAGAGAGAAAGGAGGGAGGGCTGCTTTAAATCAATCAGTTGACACTAATCTAATGTCTAATTAGCTCTGGGTGGGCGTGTGCTTTGATTATAGGAAGTGCCTCAGGCAGTGGCTGGCATTTGAAGGGCTGCTCCACGCGTATCAATCATCCTTTGACAAGATCTGCAAGCAAAAAAAAAAAAAAAAATAGGAAAGGGGGTATGTTTCTTTCTATCATCTGCTGATTATCTGTTTCCAGTGGTCCAAACCAATGCTTTGAAACTCGTCCGTTTGCTCTTAGCAATGAGCGCCTGACCACAGAGAGAGACAAACTTTCTAAAGTCAGCTAAAACTGCCAGTTGTGTCAAATAATTGCTTCCTGTGTCACAAAATACTGAATCATATCTAATAGCAGTTATGTGTTTCATTGTTTTTCTTTAATCTAAAAGAAATGCAGAAGCTCTGCTTTTCAATAGTCAGCTGAACCTTAAAAAGGAGCAATTCAGTATTATGGAATTACTCCTGTTTATAGCTTATGTTAAATGATAGACGATTGAATAAAAGAGGCAAAGATCTTTAATTAAAATAAGACATTGCTTTTACTGAAAATGGCACATGCTTAATTAGTTTCTGGTTGTCTGGTTTTCTTCTTTTTTTTTTCTGTACTTAAATTCACTCTTTTCACGGGACAGATGGTTTAGAAATTTTCCTAGAAGTGCCCTTGGTAGATTTAAATGCAGCTGCTACTGTTACTATTTCTAGCAGAAAGGTAAGAAGCTAGTCTCACTCTCATTTGCTGTTTTTCTAAGACCTGTTTTTCTGTAACTGCGACCCAAAGTTACAGAATGATGATTAGATCAGAATGAGTGAGGCAGTTCGGGAGTCCTCTAGCTTTTAAAACAAACAAACAAAAAATTTAACTGAGGGGTTAATTTTACTCTTATGCTTATTGATTATGAGATTGAAAGGGTGTGTTTTAAAATGTTTTTTTTGTTTCAGATCTATTTGATTAGCTTTTCTGTGTGCTTTTATTTTTCTAATGCTTCCAAGCTGTGGAATCTGTTGGACACTGGAAAGTGGAATGATTGTAAAAGGTGACACCTAAAGAGATTTGCATGCAAAGCCTTGCATGGAATACCCTATGAGGTTGTGCCGACAAACTATTAGGTTTAAATCCTGATCATGCTACTTACAAGCTGTGTGACCTTGGCCAAGGTGCTTAACCTCAATGAGCCTTACCTGTAAAATGGAAATCACAGTTGTGCCTACTTCACAGGGTGACTATGAAAATCAAATAACATGATGCAAGTGAAGTGTTTAACACATGGTAAGCACTCAGTAAAATGTTCACTGTTATTGTTGGTGTAGATAAGGGAGTATTTTCCCAACAGCCTTTTTGAGTTTAGAAATCCACAAAAGGTGCGTCTTTGAAGGCAGAGACTGGAACAGGAAGATCTCTTGTAGAACTTTGCGTGAGGAGCAAGCACTGATACTTACGCCACTGTCTCAGATGCAGGCACAGTGGGCTCGCAGGCACAGTGCATTATTGGATATGAAATACGATCCTTAAGATTAGTGACCCACTGTGGGTCCCAGTCCAGGGTGGGGAACCTGTGGCCCTAGGGCCACATGTGGCCTTCCGGATCCTTGAGTGCGGCCTTTTGATTGAATCCAAATTTTACAGAACAAATCCTTTTAATAAATGGATTTGTTCTGTGAAGTTTGGATTTGGTCGAGGGGCCGCACCTGGGGATCTGGAGGGCCACATGTGGCCTTGAGGCTGCAGGTTCCCCACCCCTTTTTGACAATTTTCATAAGATTAAATTTTCTTCTTATTTATGAAGAAATTCTAGTTTAATAACTTTACGAGGGGAGGGAATTCACATTGGAATGTCCGTTGAAGTACTCCCATCCTCTATAACTTCCAGAAAATACCTCCTCTCCCTCTTCCCTGCTGTTCTCTCTTCCGTGCAAGACGGAATAGGGAAAGGATGATGTTTGCGTCATAAAGGCGCTAGCTCATTCTTTCACCCTCTACAATTTAATGCTTTCAAGTTTTGTCAGAATTTGAAATAACCAAGAAATATGACTAAATTATAAAACATTCATTTAGATCTTTATATTCATTATTTTTATCCATGTGATACATTTTAGAAATTTTTGTAAATGTTACTATGAAAACTGATGCATTTTAGCATCAATTATTGTTGTAAAGTTATTTCTTTTCAAATACTGAGAAAGTAAGAATATCATGAAAGAGATCAATTCTGATTTCTTTCCTCAAAGCTCCTTGTTGGTAAGTGTCTTCTCACCAGTTGATGAAAAGTTGAGTAAGGAAGTTGTCAGAAGCATAAACTTGCGTTATGTGTTTTCAGGTTTCTTGTTGAAAGACTGTTGAGGTTTCACTTCTCTGAGTGAATTTTGAAAAGAGCAATTCAAGGCAGTAAAAACAAATTGTAATTTGCAGAGACACGTTATTTCATTATTTTCGATTATTTATAACAACTTAAAGTAGGATGACAGGAGATTGCCAATCAGAGGTCCTGTCCTCTTACCTATTTTAAGCAATAGAAAATTAGATAATAATGATGTGTAATTTGCATATTATTTGGTAAATATTTTAAAGATCTGAATTCCAGTTTTTACGTATTTAATTGGTTTAGTAAATTTTTTTATGATTCTGTCGATAGAATGAAAATGAGATAATGGAATTAGTAGTTAAACAGACCTTCAGGCCAGTTTTTATCACACATACATCAAAATCTGGATTAATTGCCTCAGAAGAGTGCTGTTCTACTTTCAACATTCTTTACAATTCTTGACAGCTAAGCAGAATCCCCAAAAGTGCCCATAAATAGCAAAAAGGAAAAAGACCAACCCTTGCTTTCCAGAAGCCCAAATCACCTTTTGTTCTGATAAACTCTGATATAAAAATCTCAGCTAAAATTAAGACTCTGCTACAAGAAGCAGTATAGAGGAAGCAATATTAAGTTGCTTTTCTCTCTTCAGGTACGCAAGATGTGTTGAATGCGCTAAACAGTTCTCTGCTACTGTGGGAACACGTTTTTAAACTGTGGTGGGAGGGATTTTGTCTAGACTGCAGAAAATACTTTTTAACCATGAGGGTTATGTGTCATGGGAAAGCAGTATTACAACAGGGGCTATAGAACTTCCTGCTATGGGAATTTTATAATAAGAGCCAGGCTGGTGTCATTTCACACAAGACCTGCCCGGAGGTAGGGGAATGGATAAAATGACCTTTTCTGCCTCCTCCAAGGGCTATAACTGGTCCTTAATGAAAACCTGGTACCAAGGACTAGTTTGGTATGGAACAATGCTTTTAAGGCCAAAGTTTAATTTCATAACAGAAATCGGATACTATAGATAGATGAATTGCACTCTTCTGAGATGGATAAAATGACTTGCTCTTTGGAGCCCATCCCAAGGGGTGCTTTAAGGAATATTCTCTGGGAACTGCATCCTGTGCTGGCCAACGCATTATTTGATGATTTAGTGGATCCTTCCCATTTCCAGGTCTTATGATGTATTTTTACCACCATGGAATGGTATAGTCTAACGTCTTAGTATCCACATGGTAACAGACACCATCCAAAGGCATTGGGCCATCAACCTTCACAGTTTGGTCTTGTTTCATTGCTTCATCATTGCTTAAGACGATAGCTGCTATACTTCTTTCCCCTTCTCCTTTGAATTTGAGTGTGTTCTTCATCGTTGTCATTAAGATCTGTACGTAGAGTTACTCAATTTCAGTCCACATTCCGAGGAGATTGCTGTGAAAGTTTATTGCAGCCCATTCTCTTAGAAGCTAAAAGTCTCCGGTGCCTTTGATCTCGAATCTTTTTACTTTCACAAAAGTAATAGATATGGTGTGCTTGGGGATATCAAATATAAGGAGTTTTGTATTAGGTTGTGTGAGTGTGAGTGTGCGTGTGTGTGCGTGTGCCTGTGTGTCGCTGATTCACACCAGTAATGCTCAATGGGCCATCCATGTAAATGGTTGTGTTGTTGCCTTTTACTGATTCTTACATGCTGTAGCTCTGAAAAGAGATAGGATTGCTACACTTACTATTGAAGTAGGTCACTGGGCAGACTTGGGGAGGGAAAGAGGTACAAGGAAGCTTTCTGGCCTCCTTTTTGTATGTGTTCACGTTGAATGCCGGCTATTTTGACTTCTGCTGCTACTGAAACAGAATAAGGTGGCACACAATGGGGATGGTGGGAAGGGAGGGGCAGTGGGCAGCTCCCTGCAACAGGTGCAAGCAACATGGCGGCCACTTTCCCACACATATCAGAGAGTCTCAGGTGGCCCTGTGCGCTCTGAAAATGAAATAGCCGTGCGGATCGGGTGTCTGCCAATTAGAAGTTGGAGGCAAAAGAGCAATAAGGGGGTGGATGCACGCTGTGAGGAGGGGAGGGGTTGTTTATGTCCCTGCATCTTTGTTATTCCCATATCCAAAGCTCGGATGTGAAATCCTATCTGTGTCATTTTGCTTCCAATAATCGTGCTCCAGTGAGGTTCCAAGATTGTATCTGAGTGATGAACACAGAGAGACCTTCCATTGTTCCTCCTTTCATTTGTGCTGACGAGCTGTTTGCTGGTAAGTGTCTTCAGGTGGGACTGCAAAGTTCGTAGGGAGGCAGACACCATGCGGAACCTCGAGTGGGGCTCCCCTCGCCCCGGCCGCCTTTCTTCTGTGCCAACACCTCTGCCCTCTGCCTCATATATCATTCATACTTAATGGACTGATAGTGCCTGTCGTATCCTTAAACCTGACCTGAAATTGTGATATTCACCTGGAGCAATTTGAGATCAGACAAGTAGAGGACATGTTTGTGGTTAAGGAATTATTTTCAGGGGTCTGTCAAAGTGTTTCCATATGAGGCTAATGCCATTTTCTAAGAAGCACATGCAAGAGACACAATAAATATTATTTTGTTTCCTTTTGGTACATTTAAAGAAAAAAAGATTCTGATTGTGGACAGAAGGCATTCACAGGGAGATTTTTCCAAGAGCAAGTAAAATGTGCTATTACTAAGCAAGTGGGTTTTTTTTGGGTGGGGGAATCATTTTTGGGGTCTTTTTTCAGACTTGAGGTTTATGTGGGAATCCTCAAATTGTCTATGTTTTAATTCATTTTTCTGCATAATGGGGGGGGGGGATATATTCTGGGTGATCCCTTCTCCAGACTTGTTTGACCCCTACATTATACCTTTTGCTTCAGCTGTTTCTAAATTGACGTGTTCATCATATGTCAGGAGCTTTCATAATGCCGTGGTATCTGGTACTCTTTCTGTGGAGCCTTCTTTTCATTTCCTCTATCTGGTGTACACTTTCTCATCTTCCAAGACTGGGATCCAATGTTCCTTCCCTCGTCACGCCTTCTCCAACCCCCTCAGGCATAACGTCCGTCCCGGTCCTCTTTGTCACCCCATGCTTTCTGTGTGCTAATGCCACACATTGATGCATGGCAATTATTTGTGACTATGACTGTCTCCTCCCTGCGTGATGAGTCTGTCTGGAGCAGGAGACTTTTCTCCTTCTTTAATTCTCTCGCTGTCTGATGTGGTGCTCCATAAATACTGATTGATGATTTCAGGGATGAATGGGGCTTTCAGAGGTTAGGGTGAGCCTGACTGAGAGATGGGATTCTCAGTCTCCTTTAATGATTTGCCACGGATGAGCATTTTAGCCCAGAGTTAGGCAGGCAGTTCTCAGATATTCCTTTCTTAATAATAAGCATTTTAGGTGATAAGAAAGTCTGATAGCAGACTTGTGGTCAGACTTCTTCATATGCATGTGGGAGCATGTAACTAAAGATGATGATGATACAATGACAATATTAACAGCTAATATTTATTGAGTGTTTGACATGTGCCAGGTACTCTGGTAAGCAGCTTTATATGCACAATATCATTTCCTGCTTACAAGAACGCCGTGAGGTATATACTATTATCCTCATGTTATGCTTGAGGAACTCAGGGACGCACTGCTAGTAAATGAGGAAGTCTGGACATGAACTCGGGGAGCCTGGTTCCAGAGTGTTCACACTGGTATGTTAGTATAAAACCAGGGCCATGCAAAACAGCTAAGGATGCTCTAACTGTCCTGAGCAGCTGGAGAAATACAGCCTGTGTTTTCATGCCCTGTTAGAATTCCAGTGGCGTTTAGTACTTCCTATTTCCATTTTACCTGTGAATATTTTCTCGTCTTCCAGAGTTCAGAAAAATGTTAAGTGCACACGCCGGACCAGTTTGGGTCTCCAGACTGCATGATGCCAGGCATCTTGGATTCTGGTTGTGCCTCTAGACTCAGAAGAAACTTGTAGGATTAAGTGGTTTTCTGGAAAATACTGGCTGAAAACCACATTCACCCCAAACTGCTGTCTGAATTGAAACACATGGGTTTTCTTTGTGTTTTGAATAATTCCAGTGGTGGCCTCAAGCTTCTATTTCCCTGTATGTGTGTGTACCGTCAACCAAAACAGCTTTGTACAAACAACAAGAAGTAGGAAAAAGTGTACGTACCTTGTTATTGCTTTATCAATTGGAAATACTTGTGGGACACATGAACAACAACAGAACACTGTGGCTTTGGGATTGACCGGCTCTTAAAAATGCTAAAAACATAGCTTATTCCAGAATGTCTCTGTCTTATCTTTGGTTACTTTTCAGTTTTTGTATTTATGTATTTCAAACATTACATTTTTCTACTTCTCAAAATAGAAAACATTCAGTTACATTCTTCAAAGATATTTTTAATTGTATCTGATGCTCAAATGTGCCAAATTCTCACAAGGAGGAGGAATGATGTTGGTTTAAAGGTAGTAATAGTATATTTTTGTGGTTGACTATTGGGAAATTTCTAATGCTTTTCCCCATTTTATACTTTTAAGAGATTAGAGGTTTTTGAAAGGTTTATGAAAATGTTGACTATAAAGGCAAATCACTTTTCTCTAAATATCACCAGAACTCATTCTAAAATGGAAAGTAATGGTCTACATCTCTATGTCAATTATGTTTTTCTGTGGCACAATATATATATAAACCATAATAAACATTTTGTCTTACTTTTTATTTCTCAACTTTTTTCCCCAGATGACACAAAAAACTGCAACAAGAGTCAGCAAGATGCACTACCATGTTTGGCCTCGAATATTTCACTCCCTTTAGCTGTATTAATCAACCTGGATTTAGAGAGGCTATTAATAACAAGGCTGTTGGAGAGCAATTGCAGTATTATTAGGAAACATTTGTATGGAAAGGCAATGCTTTCACAGCTTATTGGAAGAAAAGTACTGACAAAACTTTTATAGAATGAAACTAATCCTTATCTGATGTAGCTAAAGTTTTCTTCCTGGCCAAATTCCTTCAAAACCACTTGCTGATGTCAATCTATAATGGATAACTTGGGGATTTTTACTTACTTAGCTATTTAGAATTCTCAAAATACTTAAAAAGTGTATATTTTAAGACCTTAGTGAGTTACAGGAGCCCAGCATTACACAGGAATGTTGGTATATTGAGTCCACTTAAAACAGTAGATCTGCCAAACTTAGTATTAGAAGACACTTTAGATAAGTTGTCTTAGTCCATCCGGGCTGCTATAACAAAATACTTTAGACCGGGCAGCTTGTAAACAATAGACGTTTATTTCCCACAGTTCTAGGGGCCGGGGAGTCCAAGCTCAAGGTACAGGCAGATCTTGTGTTTGGTGGAGGAGGGCCCACTTCCTGGTTTACAGATGGCCCTCTTCTCATTGTGTCTACAAATGTTGGAGAGCACAGACAGAGATCCCCTGTCTCTTCCTCTTTTTATAAGGGCATTAATCTCATTCATAAGGGCTCTAACTTAATTACCTAATTACCTCCCAAAGGCCCCACCTGTAAATACCATCATATTGAGGTTTTAGGCTTCAACTTATGAATTTTGTTGAGGAGGAACATAACCATTCAGTCCATAGGACCAAGCATCTCCCAACTAGTCCACCAGCTGATTTCCAATGCATGTGCAAACCCAGTCAGAACGCTCAATCTGGCCCATATCAGTAGAACTGTTCTGCTGACCTGTAGATCCTTGAGCAGTGATAAATACTTATTGTTTTAAGCCACTGAGTTTTGAGGTGGTTTATTTGATAGCATAATTATGGTAATAGGTAACTGACGTAATCAAACATTAAAGGTAAAATTAAAGCCATGGAAGAACTTAAAACAAACATTAAAGATAGAATTAAAGCCATGGAAGAATTACACAAACCACATATAATATCCAGTTATACTCAGATGTAGCCAAAGCAATTCTTGTTTTCAGTTGTTAATTGGTTCAATGCTCCTTTGATAGGGACATCCAGCTAATTTTCCTTTTTTAAAATTCGTATAGAAAAATTAGTTAAAATTGGGCTTGGAAATCACTTAGTCCAACTCATTAACTTTATACGAGAGGAATCAAGCCCAGTTAAACATTTCTATAGCCACTTTATCAGTTATTTACAGAGCTGGAGCTTGACATTTCTGCTGCATTTTATTGGATGCCTCAATGCTGCTGTTAGTGATATAAAAAGAAAGAAATACTAAATGAACACTATATTATGTGGAGGGTATAACTAGTGCCACCATATCTTAAAAAAAAATGCAATGCTGGAAATCACATTCACCTACGACTGATAGCAAAATGTTTTGGTGTGGGAACATCTACCACACTGCAATGAACACAGTCAACATGGTATGTCTACTTGCATGTATTTCTCAAATTGTGAGTGTCAGAGCAAATGGTGATTATTGAAAAGATGCAGCTTAACGATGTCAGTGGAGAAGCAAAACTCTTGTAGATCAAGACCTTATTGGCCTTGCCCCTTAGACATTTTTACCTTAGACATGCGCTGTCGATATGCAATTTCTTGCATTATTCAATGACTGCAACTGTGTGTTAGAATCTCCACACCATGCCTCTGAGACATGGCTCTGAGCAGTTTCCTACAGGGAGTAAACTGTCATTTTTCACCACATTAAATTTTATAAGTTTCAAGCGAATGGAAAATGGATTTTATTATTTTCTCTCTCTCTTTCTCTCTCTCTTTTTTTGCCACGAATGTTTTATGGCTGCAAAAACAGAATTTGTGGTTTCAACTGTTCAAGTTTGATGCAGAAAGCTATGGAACCTCTTATGTAACCTGATGGCCTGAATAATTATCAAAATATTTTGCTTTCCACCCTTTCTAAGCTTCAGCAGCAGAAAAAAAAATAGTGTATGCAACCTTTTGACCACAAAATAATAATAATGAGAAAGCCCCTTTTACAAGTCGGCTTCTACACCTACACTAAAGATGCTGTAATTGGGGAAAGGCCAGCGCTCATGGGGCCTGGACCTGTGTCCCAACTCTTATCAGGGACTGCCTTTTGCAAGGAAGGAAGCAGAGTTTATGAGAAGAAAAGTCAGGGGTAAGAGTAGAGGAGAAATAATGGAATGGAGACCTAATTTAGTAGAGATTCAGAACCACAGGGTCTCTTAACCCTTCTGAATCCAGAAATCATGTTATTCGGATCTGAAAATATTATGGGGTAAAAAAGTGTGTGTGTGTGTGTGTTTGTTTTGGCTTACATAAAACGTTATTGTTTAGTGGCTACTGAGAACAGAAGGTCTTCTTAGCTTATTCAATATAGTGTCACCCCAGACATCTCTTTAATACAGGTGAGCATCAATTTATAAAGTCTGGAATCCAGGACATTATGCTGGTGAGTCAAGTTCTTACAATGAATTCTATTATCTGTCTTATCATTTATAAAAATATTACATATCATAGATATAATTATGTATTATATATTATGTTATTAGAAAGTTATAATTCTGTTTTCTTTCTTAACTTCAGAAATTATTAAGCTCCATTTAAAATTGGCTTTAAATTAGTAGTAGTGTCAATCTGTATTTTTCACATTTCTTTGCAATAGCATGTCTTCATGAAGTTAAAGCTCCAGGTACACCAACATGTATGTGAACTATAAAGTAAAGAGTCCTGCTGTAATGTAAATACCACTACCCACACTCCACATCCTCATAAATGAAAGAAAAATTATCTGTTTTTTCAATTTCTAGTTGGATTATTTTCCCTTTGGTCACATTCAGATATTCATAAATGCCTTTATTATCATGGTATACTCCTTCGGGAAAGAAAAAGAATCTAACATATTTTACTTCTACCCAGACAACAGTAACTTATTTGCCATTAAATCCAATTTCCAACCACATTACATAATGTATCAGGTGTGTAAAAAGTGTAAAAGCCCTTTGCAAATGCTCTGCTGCATTTATTGGTAGAATATAAGGTCTGTGAGAGCAGGGCCATTTTCTACCCTGTTCTGCAACTTTAGTAGTGATCTGTTAATACTACCACGCTACCAATCTGGCATGCAGTGGAAATTTATTTAATAATAAATGTTTGCAGAATGATTGAACCAATCCAACAACCTCTGTTGCTAATAAGTGGCAGAAAATTAGCAGATAATGGCTCATTTTTCTAAATCAGAGATTGAAGGACAATCATAAAGTCCCTGCCTTTAAATCTTTTGGAAATTAGGGGGGGTTTGGGGTTTCAGCAGCAGAAATGGCATTGAACTTTAATTCCAAAGATCTCACTGCAAGTTATCCAAGCTCTTGAAGTCTGTTTCCTGATAGCGTGTGAACCTATTTCACGGAGTGACGCCCTAAAGAGATGGTATGAAGGAAACAGCTATATAGAATTCAGAATACAATATAAATATACACTGTAATTATAGGACTCATAAATCCCCCCAAAGAGGACTAATGAAAGAACAAAAATGATAATAGAATTGATAACCACTACCAATGATTTTTAGCTAACCATCACCCAACACCTTGCAATAGTGGCTCTTTGCAAAACCTCTGGAAGGGTTTTCATGGCTGTGTTCAGGCTATTGAGTCTGACAGCTCTGAGCTGGCGTTGCAGCTTCATTAGTTTAGGAGCTATCTAAATTCGAACAAATTAGTTGATATCTCCACGTTTCAAATTCCTCACCTACAAAGTGATATATTCCGAAATTTCTGCATGTGTGGAGTGACAGTGTTCACATAGCTGAGTGATTTTAAGTTGTAGGCTCTGGATTGATATTGCCTGCGTTCATACACTCCGACCCTGTTACTTAGCGGTCAGGTGAACATGAGCAAGTTATCCGACTTCTCAGTGCCTCAGTTTAGCGTAGTTTTAAGGGGATTGAGTTAATGAACAGATAATATTTAGCATTTCCGAAAACATGCATGGTGCATGTTGAATAAATTTTAGTTGCTGTTATCTTTATTATTATTATCCTCTATTAAGTGGAAGCTATTTTAACACTTCTAGTAAGCCATTCAGAAGAGGCAATTCTATTTGAAGATGAATACTGTTTGTTTTGTCTTTTGTCTTATTTTGTTTTCGAAGAGATGCTTTGTCAGAAAATTATTCTAATGAGGGAACTGGCTTATTTTCATGGAAATTTCCAAAAGGGAAAGCTCCTTCAGAGCTGAGTTATGCTAAAGTAGAGCCAGGGGACCTTAAAGAAGGGAATGGTACTGTACTGGGAGATTCCATTTCTTCTTATTGGATTAACCCCACGCCCATCAAATGTAAATTCTAGTGATTAGCCATCCATACAGCTCTGTTAATAACAGTCCTTCTATTCAGCACTCACTGAGTTTGGGGGCTGATGGAGTTTCCTTTTCAAATCAACTCTTTTGGAAATCCTCCCTAATGGAACTTTGTTCATACGGCCGGAGAACAATGCAACCAAATAAGCTACCAGCTGGAGTGAAAGAGATGGCAAAGCTAAAAGGCATATCTCATTCTGGGGAAAATTAACCTCCCAGTTTTGCCCAGTAATTGATTCCATCTGACTGAGGAGTTTCAGTCTCGATTGTGACTGTCATTTGGATAGCTGGGAAGCGAAAGCCTGTAATTACAGTCATGCAACCCTGTTATCAGAGCCCGGGGAGGGCTCTCGTCTCTTCCTACCCTGGGTGATCACAGGTGAGGCTGACCAGAGAAGAAGGAAGGAGAGAGGGGAAAGTGAGGCCGGTGGTTCTTTCTCCATGGGAAAGAGCCCTGAAGGCAACCTCAATCATGGAGAAAAGGTCAGAGGTCATTGGGAGTCCTCTTGAGTTTTCATGATGTGAACATGAAGAGGCCAGAGCTTCCTGCTTGCTGCAAATTCTCTCCAGGGAGATTCTTTGCCTAGATATAGCTAATAAAGTTCAGGGACTGTTGTTAACAGAGAGTTAGAAGAATCATTACAATACAGTCTATAATATGCTGTTTGAAGCTATGTCAATAATTTTATTACGTCCAGATAGGACCTGTGAACTGACTGCATGAGCACTGAATCTTACAGGATGGTTTCAGTGAAATAAATTAAAAATTGGACTTGCACTCACCTTCTGTGTGTATGTAAAGCAGATGTTGAAACTCATATGCATTGTTTGGCCGTCTCGATGAGACGAAGTGCAATATTCCTGCTCTTTGTCAGGATAGGTAGATGTGCTTATCTTGTCAGAGGTTGATGTGAGGCTAGTAAAAGCAGGATTACCCATGCTATGGTTTCAATGTGTCCCCCAAAAATCATGTGTTGGGGACTTAAGCCATTGTAACAGTATTAAGAGGTGGGACCTTTAAAAGGTGATTAGGCCATGGGGGCTCTGACCTTATGAATGGATTAATGCCATTATCGAGAGAGTGAATATAAAAAGACTGATATTTATCTTATATTTGGGAAGAGTAAACAAAATGTATTCATTATATCAAAATGAAATACGAAGAGGGTATGTGTGTTAGCTACTATGAGTCAACATAAATACTTCTGTTATTAACCCAGTTTCTTCTTTTTTGGGCTCAATATATTCATTTGTTTTAAAAAATGGAGAGATGAAGACACTTACCTTGCAGGGCTGTTGTGAGTGTTAAATAAGGATACATGGGCTGACACACAGCCCCATAAGCGTTAGTTTTTTTCCCCCCTACTCTTCCCATTATTTAAATTTACTATTTATTTATTCATGTATGTATATATGTAAGAATTTTCAATCATAAACTAAGTGTTTTTAAATGATATCAGAGATACAAATGCATTCATTTTTTGGTCAGGAAGAACATTCACAACTCAAAAAGCACACAAACAATATACAATGGAGTTTTCTCTTTTGTCCTCTCCTGGTACCCAATTCATCTTTCTAGAGGCAACTAATGTTAGTAGCTTCTTGTGATCCCTTCCAGAGATAACTTAAGCATATACAGACTTATACATGTATTTCTTTATCTATCTAGGCATAAGTATGCATGTATATGTGTGTGTACATATATCTATGCACATGTTTCATTGCATGTATTTTCTTATCTTTTTATGCACATACCACATATTTCATGTACTGTCCTATAATTTAACAGTATATCCTGGAGAACATTCCATGGCCATGTCCTTTCTTTATAAAGCTGCATTGCTGCAGGTTGTATGGATACACTATACTTTATTTAACCAATCATGTACTGCTATTGGGTTGTAACCAATTTTTTTCTATTGCAAACTGTGTTGACTGTATTAACCTGCTCCATTGTTTCCAGCATTTCCTTCTGAGTGCTGCTTTATTTTCTGAAGATAAATCCTCCTGGCCTTTGGAGAGGGCCCAGGTAAATGGCTTACATGGCTGTTTTCCATTTCACCAAACGGAGTTGGAAGGGAAAGCAGGGGAGAACGCCACAGAGTGGACACTCGGGCAATCTAATTATTGAGGTCAGGCAGCTCATTGCTGGGACTGCTGGAAGGCTGAGTGGCTGGAGTATGGAAAAATCCCAATTAGATGATTAATTTAGGTACTCGGTGTGCTTTTAGCCTATGGCCATGGAGTCAGGAAAAGAAACAATTACCTCTCCAAATTGCCATGCTGGACTGATTAATTTTTAATTGAGTCTTGTTAGAGGCATGGAAAACTGTGACATATATAACCTGGAGAAATAGGCCTGAGCCAGGGGGAGCCACTTTCCTCCCCACAGGAACCCACAGATTTAACCAGAGAGGAGGGTGGTTCAGATCGAGCCTGGAGGCAGGGGCTGCCAGGGATGTGGGGAGGACTCAGCTACCTTGGAGAGAAAGCTGGACTTCAAAGCAAAGTGTGAAAGGGACAGCCAGTGTTCTCTTTGGCTCTCTATAGCCAGGCTACCCCATGGGGTTTTGCCATGCAGTGAGCTCTTTCTGGTATCATTTGCTGGCTAAGATGAAGACAACTTGCACTGTGTTTA
>RJWJ010020409.1:0-29131 GCA_004363605.1 Indri indri | reverse complement strand
TGGTGGTTGCTGAAGGTTGGCGTGGCTGTGACAATTTCTTAGAATAAGACAACAGTGAGTTTTACCACATCAATTGACTCTACCTTTCGTGAAAGATTTCTCTGTTGCATGCAATGCTGTTTGATAGCATTTTACCCACAGTAGAACTTTTTTCAAAATTGGAGTCAATACTCTCAAACCCTGCCACTGCTGTATCAACTAAGTTTATGGAATATTCTAAATCCTTTGTTGTCATTTCAACAGTATTCACAGCATCTTCACCAGGAGTCATTCCTATCTTAAGAAACCACTTACTTTGCTCATCCATGAGAAGCAACTTCTCATTTCTTCCAGTTTTATGATGAGATTGAAGTGATTCAGTCACACCTTCAGGCTCCACTTCTAGTTCTCTTGCTGTTTCTACCACATGGGCAATTACCTCCTCTACTAAGTCTTGAACCTCTCAAAGTCATCCTTGAGGATTGGAATCACTTCTTCCAAACTCCTGTTAATGTTGCTACTTTGACCTCCTGTGAATCAATGAATGTTCTTATTGCCATCTAGAATGGTGAATCCTTTCCAGGTTTTCAATTTACTTTGCCCAGATCCATCAGAGAAATCACTATCTATGGCAGCTGTATAGCCTTACAAAATGTATCTCTTAAATGAGAAGACTTGAAAGTCAGAATTACTTGATGCATGGGCTGCAGAATGGCTGTTGTGTTTGCAGGCACGAAAATAACTTTATCTCCTTGCACATCTCCATCAGAGCTCTTGGGTGCCCAGGTGCATTGTCAGTGAGCAGTAATATTTTGAAAGGAATCTTTTTTTTGGGGGGTGGGCACTAGGTCTCAACAGTGGGCTTAAAGTATATATTTAATATTATAATAAACCATGTTGTAAACAGATGTGTTGTCATCTTGGTTTTGTTGTCTATAGAGCAGAAGCAGAGTAGTTTTAGCATAGTTCTTAAGGGCTCTAGGATTTTCAGAATGGTCAACGAGCACTGGCTTCCACTTCAAGTCACCAGCTGCATTAGTCCATAACAAGAGAAGAGTCAGCCTGTCCTTTGAAGCTTTGGAGCCAGGTATTGACTTCTCTCTAGCTATGAAATTCCTAGATCAGCAGTCCCCAACCTTTTTGGCACCAGGGACCAGTTTCATGGAAGACAATTTTTCCACAGACCCGGGGCTGGGGTGTGGTGCGTTGGGGGGCAGTGGTGTGCACCCGTTTCCTAACAGACCAGTACCAGGTCGCAGCCCGGGGTTGAGGACCGCAGTCCTAGATGGCATCATCTTCCAAGATAAGGCTATTTCATCTACACTGAAAATCTGTTGTTTGGTGTAGTCAGCTTTTTCAGTTATCTTAGCTAGATCTTCTGGATAACTTGTTGCAGCTTCTATTAAATACATCAGCACTTGCTGCTTCACCTTACATCTTTCTGTTATGGAGTCCGCTTCTTTTCTTAAATCTCATGAACCAACCTTTGCCAGCTTCCAATTTTTTTTCTGCAGCTTCCTCCCTTCTTTCAGCCTTCATAGAATCGAAGAGGATTAGGGCCTTGCTCTAGATTAGGCTTTGGCTTAAAAGAATGTTGTGGCTGGTTTGAGATTCTATCCAGACTATGCAAACTTTCTCTATATCAGCAATAGGGCTGTTCAGCTTTCTTGTCATTCATGTCTTCACGGGAATAGCAATTTTAATGTCCTTCAAGAACTTTTCCTTTGCATACACAACTTGGCTAACTGTTGGTTGCAAGAGGCCTAGGTTTAGGCCTGTTTTGGCTTTTAGCATGCCTGCCTCACTAAGCTTGATCATGTCTAGCTTTTGATTCAAAGTGAGAGAAATGGGACTCATCCTTCACTGGAACCCTTAGAGGTCATTGTAGAGTTGTAAGTTGTCCTAATTTCAATATTGTTGTGTCTCAGGGAATAGGGAGGCCTGAGGGGAGGGAGTTGGAGAGGGACAGGAAATGACTGGTCAGAGGAGCAGTCAGAACACATGCATTTATGGACTAAGTTTGCAGTCCCTTATGGATGTGGTTTGTGGTGCCCCAAAACAATTACCATAGTAATATCAGTGATCACTAATCACCGTAACAGATATGATAATAATAAAAAAGTTTCAAATATTGTGAGAATTACCAAAATGTGACACAGATTAACGAAGTGAGCACATGCTTTTGGAAAAATGGCACTGATAGGCTTGCTCAGCAAAGGGTTGCCACGTACCTTTAA
Source organism: Indri indri (assembly GCA_004363605.1). NCBI lineage: Eukaryota > Metazoa > Chordata > Mammalia > Primates > Indriidae > Indri > Indri indri. Next base: position 26,915 of record RJWJ010020409.1, on the reverse strand, counting down.
CTTGTAAAAATCATAATTATCTGTGAAGTACAATAAAGCAAAGCATGATAAAGTGGGGTATGCCTATATCATATAAACCAACCCTCGTTGGAGTTCTAGTAATTTTTAAAAGTATAAAAGAGTCCGGAGACCAAAAAGTTTGAGTCATTCTCTTAAGTCTTCTCTCTTCTGGGTTAAACATCCCCAGGGCTTTTATTTATTTTACTGAATTCCAGGTAATTAATTATCTTAATTACTCCCCAGTTTGACTGAATCTCTTTGAAAATGTTGTTGCCAGGATTTTTCATACTACAGATGCGGTGCAGGTTGTGATGGGGATTATTGCCTTTATTCCTTTTAATCACAGCGGTTCTAGTAAGGCAACTTTAAACTTTAAATCTCATGCTTCTTATGTGGGTTTCATGGAGAGCTAAAACCTCAGATTTTTTTTTTATTTCTACTATTATCAAGTCATGTTTCTTTTCATCTATCTTGAGTATATTATCTTTATTTATTATCTTTAACTTTCAGATTCACTCAAAGAACATGTTACCAAGTAAAGCTTAATTTTTTTTTTATTATTACATGTTACAGGCAGAACTTAATATGTAGGATAAAATAAATTAAAGGAATTTTCATAGTGCTTTGTGGATGTCAGTACCAATGTAAGTTCAAAGAAAACATTGGTTTTTTTTCTGGACATCAATTGTATATTGACAGCATGTATGCTATCTTTTTTTAGCCATAGAATGTAGAGGGGGACAGTCTGTCTAATATTTTCTAGTGCAGAGAATCCCATTCTCTCATTTCGGAGCTGTATACAATGTTGACATTGTTAGACAATGAATATTCAGAAAATAAAGTTGTGATAATTCCTTTATTATGGTTAATTTAGAATTTAACATTAGAGTACCCGGTAATTTTCTAACTAGTCAATGTTAAGAATGTCCTCTCTTTGTTGTGCACGAGCTGCTAACTAATCTTTTTGTTTACTCTTGGAACTAATAAGAGTTTAAATATCGAAAAGGTAGACGATAGCATCTTAAAACAATCGTGTAAACTTACATTTAGTGTTTAAAAAAACTTTTTGTGGGTTGCACCATCATTATTTCCAAATATGTGATACTTCCTACAGATAACAAGGAAAACTTACAAATGGTTGTTTGCTTGGCCCTTGGTTTTTGTTGCAGGAGGAGCTGTGCCATGGAGGTTGGGTGAAGAATGTCTTTGCCTCTGTGCTTTATTAAGAGGGCAACTTTTTTTCCTTTATGCCTCCCCCCACCACAATCTCCTTTCAGTACACTTGATGAATACCCAAGTTTAATGAATATGTTGTCTTTTTTATATACTCTTAGACTATACAAAGGAGAAAAGTTAAATTTGCAGTGCTCTTTAAAGATTTTGAGTATGTGTTCCCTACAAAACAACCAAAGCATAAATTAGACCTACGTAGGTATGCTTTTGATTTGCTTTTTAATCATTTTTATTACCTATTTTTTACATACTGATCCCTTGTTTGTCACAATTGCCTTATGTTAAGTATTTACTACTACAGTTTAGATATTAATACAAAAAATAGAAAAATACTCTCAGAAAATGTAAGAATAATTTCAATTTATTAATAAAAATAATACAAAGTAAGCTTTAATAGTTTGGAGATTAGTATATTACTTTTGTGTAAATTATGTTGGCACCATCTTTCCTTCATTCTTTATTTTATTCCATAAGTACTTACTGAGCAATTACATATGCCAGGCACTATGCATCAATGTTTGTATTGAACTTCAAATTGTTTTCATTTATGTCCTTAGTTATTTTGTTTAAAAACTATTAAGTACCTCTTGTTTTAACTTTTACAAAGGCGTTATGGTTAGTTACATAGGCATCCTCAATTTAAATGTATGTGACGATGGAAACTTTTTATTTAGCAATCTGTAAAACTTAAGTCTTTCGTGGTGTTGTGGAGTGAGGAAGAATAGCCATTATTACAAAGCTTGTTTGAAAAAATTACTTCATAGTACACTGCTATTAATGTAAAATCCTAATATGTTAGACATTTTTAGTATTCTCTATTAATATCTTCATTTAAAAATCAGGTGTGCATGTAAAACAAATAGAATCTGAACGTTGCCAGTTTGTTGTATTTCACTACTTGACAGTTTCTTCCAAATAGCAGTAAAACAGCAGTTTAAAGCCTCTGTATTTGCTGATACTTGCAATAAGTAATTACTCCTTGATTAATAAGCACATTGTACTGGTAGCAGGTCAGCAGATCAGATTTTAATATTGCTGTTTTAGAATGTCCCTATAGCAGAAATGGTTATTTAATAGAAAATTTTTTGTCACTGTAATAGTTTTTAAAATTTTTTCATTACTTGAACTTGCTCTAAGAAATTTGTAAAATTGAATATTTTTTGCAAACCTTCAAAAATAGAACAATTATATTTGCTATATAAGTATTTGTTTTATGTTTTTTCTTCCTATAGTACTAAAAGTTTATAAATGAAAACTTTTTATAAGTCTGCGAATTTGAATTAAAAATTGGTCATTAAAAAGTGACCTGCACAAAAAGATAAACCTAAGTTAAAAACTTACATTTGCTTTGACTGTTTGCTTTTTTTTTTTTTTAAAGGAGTCAGTTTTCTTTTGGTGAGATTACTTTCTTTTGGTGTATGGTCGCGCTATCTCTGTTAGATTATTGGAAGGAACAGTGTCTGCGATTGGAGTTATACAGCCTTCTAGCATCTCAAGTGTCTGTTTTGTCTGGACTTTACTCACGCAGCATTCTTGTGCAAAAATTTCAAGGCTTTAGTCTGGAGCACTGGGTCAAAGGATATGTCTCTTTGAAGGGTAGACAGGAGTTTTTTATGTTTTATTCACTAAGTAGTATTTCATTTTACATCAAAGAATAGTAGCCTTTGAGAACCTACCATGGTGGCAGTTTAGCATGTGGATTTTTTTTTTTTTTAAGACTTTCACTAAATATGGATAATGTTTCTTGAAGTTTTTCAGCCTACAAATGCTTATTTATAGTCTTGTACTTAGATGAGACATTTAACATAAAAAGAGAAAAAGCATTGACTAAAACATAAATGTTAATTTGCAACATATTTTATGTTTTAAAAGCAACTGTAGTTTTTTTACAGTGTACTTCCCTGTGTCAGTTATTACACTACCCTCAAGCTATTGAAAAAAATGGATGCATAGCCTTTAAGTTTGTAGCAATACTGTTGCTTAAAATTCCAAGGAAGAAGTAATGACTAATGATTTGGGAAGTGTAAATTTTATGGTGGCATGGCCATTCTTTAATTGGTCTTTTTTAGTACTATCCTGTGTGTATGTATGTGTGAGAGAGATTGATTTTTAAAAATACCAGACTCAAGTAATGAAAAATGTTAATATTTAGTAAAGCTAGAAGAAAAGGTTCTTTCTGTACTTTTTGCGTAGGTTAATCAGTAAATGTGTTATGTACCAATAACATTAATCATATAATAAATGATTGCTGATGTGTTTAGATTATTACATTGCATTTCGTATTCTTAATACATTACCCATATAAGTAAACATATGAACTAATATTAAAATAGTTTGTTTTTATGTTTATGGGTAAAACATGCTCTTAAATTACTGAAAATTTATGTAAATAGAAGTTACTTGATCATTTAAAGCAGAAACATTTCTACTCTCAATAATGACCTAAGTTTTAAAGCAACTTCCAGTTAACTCTCATGTATTTAACAATGATCATTAAAACAAGTCAAATTATTTATCATATACAATTATTGCTAAATAGAATTCTCAAGTACAGAATTTTGTTTTTGTTTTTTAAAATATACACCCATTAAAGTAAGTTATTTTTACATATTATCAAGCTATTAATATATAAAACTTATTACATACCACAAAGGATGTGGATGCTAAAAATAATAGTTTTATATGCAGATAGGAACCATTAAAACTTAAAAAAGAGAATGATCTTTCTATATTGAAATTGGTTAAGGAACAAAAGATCTTTCCTCTACAGTATTCAGCCATCTCTATTATCTGTGATTCTTCAGCAATTAAAGCAGATTTATTTTCCTCTTTGTTCCTACTTGGAATACTTGAACAATGCTGGAGAATTGAACTGACTGGAATGTTTTATCTTTCAAAAGCTTTAAAGTTCTATGTACCAATTAGCAAAATACAGTAAAGGTTTAAACTGTTAATAGCCACAACATCTTTAATGCATAGACCTGTAGTATGCTAGAGCTGTATAACAGTTCTCCATTGTATGTCTCTTTTAAGGAGAGTAACTGTGTCAGTTCTTTTCTTGCTTTGCTACCTGCTGTGTATGGAAATTGTGTATAGTACTTGACACTTGCTTTCAAGAATTTAAAATTCTTGCATGTTATTATGTAGGAGCTTTGGCTCAATAAAGTGGAATTAATATTTTGTTTAGATTTTATGTTAAGGTTTTTTTTCATATTTTAGAGATTACGCTATATGTGAAAATGTATTATCAATCTGTTAGTCTTTAATGAATTCAAAGTACATAAACTTATATTATCTCCTTGAAAATTGCTTATCAAATTTTTTTACTTAACTGGATATAATTATAAGCTAATCATCAGAATTATATTAGAGTATGTAATACCTGTTGCTTTATTTTATATTGCATTTGAATGTAGGTTTTCAGTTTGTTTTGTTTTGCTTTGGTCTTTTTTGATAGTAGAGAGTATTTTATTATTAGAGTTACAGCTTTTTTTATCTGGCCAACTTGCCAGATAATTGTAGAACTCAAGAATTCATCCAAGTACCCACCATAAACTTGTTAAAGCCTCATGTCCATCATTTTATAGTAAGTTCTCAATGAAGGCTTGGGTAAGAGGATGTAAAGAAATAGAGTAACATCATTTGGTGATAATAATTTTTTCTTTTTATATCATGTATCTCAGGGACTAGAACTAGAGGAAAGGAAAGGTGAATGCAGACCTCAAAATTTGAGACTAGCCAACTTCGATTGTTTTTCTGCGTTCAGGCTTTCTAATTTTATATGACCTAGTCTCTACTTGGATTCTACTCTTCAAAATGCCACCTGCAAGCTTACAAATATTCATGTTTTACAAGACGGGGAAGTTTAAAAAACAGGGCAGTGATATGGAACCTTTAGTGTATGCAGTGTAGTATGTCTCCATAAAACCACTACTTTATTAGGCATACTCTTTTAGAAATGCGTGAATAGGCTTTTTGTTCAGTTGCTGTTTCACGTGTAATACTTTGCTTCTAAGAGCCTTCAGCATATTGCATGTTGTTGAGGGTTTTAAAAATTTTAATGCTTCTAATAAAATAGACCTGAAAAATAATATTGGCTTTTTCTAAGCAACATATAAGACACAGAGATATATCAAAATATTGGACAGAGAATGCTAATTTAAATTGAAGAACTGAGGATCCGATTAGTGTGCCAATTTGCATGTATTACAATGACTACTGGGTATATATTGTTATAATTCAAATCTATCAATTAAAAAGATTTTTTAAACCTAATTAGATAGTTTGAGATTTGACATACAGAGAATTAAAACAAGGTTCCTGGTTTAGTATGCATTATAATATATCATTCAAATATGGATGGTACGGTCTGTGCCTCCAATGTTCAGGGATTAACACTCCTGTAGGGCTAGTAGTTTTCAACTAGGTCAATCTGTAGTTGTTTGAAGACCATTCAAGAAGTTTTTTGTTTTTTGGGTTTTTTTGAGACAGGAGACAGACTCTCGCTATGTTGCCTGGGGTGGTCTCTAATTCCTGGGCTCAAGCAATCCTCCCACCTCAGTCTCCTAAGTAGCTGGGATTATAGGTATAAGCCAACATGCCCGGCTTCCAGAGATTTTTCACTTGTCTCTTATTTACAATATAAAAGATTACTGTACTTTTTATCCATTCTTTCAGTTATTTTGGGCGCCTACTTTATACCATACTCTAGGCCCTAGGGATATAGCTGTGAACAAGGACAACATCTTTGTCCTTAGAGCTTTTATTGTCATGTGTAAGCATACGCTAACTTTATTTAAAAATAATGAAGATACTTTTCATAGATAATGAATGTTATAGAAAAAAATAAAATCGGGTGATGGGATAGAAAATAGCTGGGGGGTTGGGTGGAATAGGGGTTATTTAAATAAGGCAATCAAGGAAAGCCACTTTGAGGTGATATGATATATGAACTAAGATATGAATGATGAAAAGAACCAGCTATGTGAAGATCCAAGCTAAGAGCATTTCAGGTAAAGGAAAAAGCTAATGACCAAAAGTATAAACTAGCTGGTAGTAGTCAAAGAACAGAAGGAAAGCTATGATGTAATAAGAAAACGGGAGAATTACATAAAATAAGGTCAGAGGTGTAGGAGGGGCTGGATCAGGTAAGAAAGCCCCTTAGGCCCATGACAGGAAGTTTGAATTTTAATTATAATAGGAAGCCTTTATGGAGTTTTAAGTAGTCTGATCTGATTTACTGATCAAAAAAGCTGCAGAATTACTTAGCTATTGCGGTTAAGGGTCACTTCCAAGCAGCTCAAAGGAAAAGATGAGTTTGTTGCCATTTTTATTTATTCAAATGCCCTTTTTGATGTTCCTGAAATAACTTTTATAGTTTTCATAAAGTTATGTTTTTACATAATGATACAAGTGATTGAATTCTTAACAACTATTATTTTTTAAAGGAACCCAATTTTTATCTTTGCATTTTAGATTTTATATATGGTATAACAATGTGTGATTTTTCTATTAAATTATGTTTTTAATTTGAAATTGCTTTTTGATAAAGGTCGTATTGGGACCTAGAGTAATAAACTCATTTCCCTTTTCTAATTCTCTACTCCTATGGCCCTTCCTCCTGCACTCCTCCACTACAAAGGAAAAAAAACATTAATGGAGATTCATCATAATGGTAAAGAAAGATAAGGAGAAATTGGCTGAGCTGCTGTCCGCTACATAGGTGCTGACAAGCCCCAAATACATTTAAGCACTACACCTGGCTTTAGCCAGTGGCATAGACTGGGTAGTGATAGTTGCCTGTTTACATCTTAACTTTTACTCTACTTCTGCGTCTCTCCTTTCTCCCTCTTTCTCTCTGTTTCTTGGAATTTGTCTCTTCATACTGTTGGTGTAGCTCTTTCCCTCTGTCTTTGTGACTCTCCCTCTTTTGCTGACTATGTAGCTGAAGGTCATCTCTCTCTCCCTTTATGGCTTTGTGAACCTCGGCTCCCCCCGCCCCCCATTCTCTCATTCCCTCTCATTTCTTTCTCTTTCTCTGCCTGTTTTTGGTTCTCTGTCTCATTCTTTGGCGTCATCATCCTTTTCTTTTTTCCACTTCCATATCTCTTCTACTTCCCTTGTTGTTCTTTCACTTCTCCCCTTTTTCCACACTTCTGTTCCTTTTGTCCTTTTTCTTCTTTCTTTCCTTCTTTCTTTTCACTTTCCCAGAATGAGTAGGGAGCTACATCCAAACTGGAGGGGAGAGAGAGAGAAGGCCCCATCTTCTAAGCCCTTTTTCTTTTTATTGTCTTATTTCCCCCTTTATAAATATGTGAGACTTTTGGAGACATTTACTACCTGCAAAAAGAAATACTGTGATTTGCACATTATTTGAAATTTTCACCCTAGAGAGGTACATAGATAGTGGAAAGATCATGGACTTATTATAGATACAGCTTTAGATCTTTAATCCTCTTTTTTAACTGTATGACCTCAAGCAAGTTATTTAACCTCTGTGAGTGTCCTCATCTTATAAAGTGAAAATAATACCTTTTTAAATTTGTTTCGAAAGGCAATTGCAAATACCTACATTAAGCAACAGGAGAACACAATTATTGATATTCATCATTTGATTAAAGTTCTTTTACTCTTTTTTTTTTTTTTTTTTTTTTTTTTTTTTTTTTTTTTTTTTTTTTTTTTTTGCTATTTGGAGTTGTTAGTCTGGAGAGAGAAGCAACCTGGAATTATTATTCTTAACTGATTTTGAATTAATTGTGAAGACTATTTTTCTGAGTCACATCTGCTATGCAGGTACTGAGTTGTAGGGGTTGTACTGAGTTGTTTTGCTCTCCAAGAGAGCAAAATGTTGTCCTCAATTACAGTGGGTCTTGTTTCAGTCTTATGTGTTCATATGTATGTGTATATATAGTTGGTAGTGATTTTTGTTATGGTAACTTGCCTTTTCAAACAGCCTATAGCATTAATATCATCTAATATCATCCATAATATTACCACCTCTCAATACATAGTTTCTGACAATCAATTGTGTAATTCTTTAAATGATGTATTGATATCTAATTATTCCTTCAATGAGAAATTTCTTTAGTCATTTATAATCTATTTTTAATGGTGGAAATTTAAAACTGTATTACTCCAAGGAAGTTTCTAAAGGCCGTATTCATATTATTATATTTGGTCATTAAAGTCTATGTAATTTTTAAAAAATGTTATTGATTTTAATAGTAATGAATACATATTAAAAATTACATTGTACATCATAAATATATACAATTTTACTTGCCAATAAAAAATACATATTTAAAAAATAGTAATATATGCACATTGTAAAAACATTAATTTGGAAATGATAAAGTATAACAAAGAAAATTAAAATAACCTTACAGTGTTGGTGAATTTACTTCTTTTTGGAATAAACACACTAATATCCAACATATTTATGTATAACACAAATCATGTTTTATAATTTTATATCCTGTTTTTCATTTGTGTGCATTATATCATGAATATCTTTCTGTCTTTAAAATTATTCAAAAACGTAGTTGTAACTGAATATATAATCTCCCATTGTATGGCTATACCATAAAATATCAACCAACACGCAGTTGTTATACTACAGATTGTTTATAATTTTTCAAAATTATACACAGTGCTGGAATGAACATCTTTATAACTAAGTCTAGTCTTTGATAACATCTTTATTTTAGGATTGATTCTTTGAAGTAAGATTGCTAAATCCAAAGGCTTAGTATCAACATTTTAAGTATTTTTTTATACCTAGAAGTAATTGATACAGAATACTTCCAGAGAAATTTTAACCAATTGATTCTATGTAACTTATATTACAGATACGGTTCTTCATAGCCTGTGCTTTGTTTTTAATATATATGGTCCATTTCTGTGGATGCCTTTCAGACTGACACATGGAGTGTAGCAAATTCTCCCTAATAGTTGAATATCATATGTCTAAGATTTAGAACACAATAAAAACACATAATACATAAATGATGCAGCATTGAATTAGAAAGTACTCCAAAGCTTAGTACATTCCAAGGATAAACATTATGAACTTATCTATCATTGTGCTATAAATTTATGGATATGCTGGTTGATGAGATTTCTGTCATAAATATATGTAAAATATTAGGTCAGTGCATGGCAATTAGTGCTATATAAGTGTGTTAATAACTATTGTTGCTACTATACCACTACTACTACTATTACTGTTGTTTTATAATACTTTATAACGGAGTTTGTGATATAAAGAATGTATCTGAGGAAGTTATGAAACTTTCTCCCTATTCTTTTTGTTTTTCTTTTGAGACAGGGTCTTGCTCTGTCTCCCAGCCTGGGGTACAGTGGCATGATCATAGCTCACTGCAAGCTCCAACTCCAGGGCTCAAGTGATCCTTCCACCTCAGCCTCCCAAGTAGTTGGGACTATAGGCACGTTCCCCCACACCCAGCTAATTTTTAAATTTTTTGTAGAGACAGTGTCTCACCATGTTACCCAGGCTGGTCTCGATCTCCTGGACTCAAGTGATCCTCCAACCTCGGCCTCTCAAAATACTGGGATTATAGGCATGAGCCACCGTGCCCAAACTTTTATTTATTTACTTATTTATTTTTTTTTTGAGTCATGGTCTGGCTGTGTTGCCCTAGACCTAGAATATGGTCTGTCTTAATTAATGTTTTATGTACATTTGGGAAAAATTTGCATTCTCCAGTTTTGGGGCTTGGTGTTCTATAAATTTCAATTAAGTGTTAAGTCGATTAATAGTGTTACTCAGATGTTCTATATTCTTACTGATACTTTTGTCTACATTTTCTGTCAGTTTCTGAGAGAAAAGTGTTAACATGTCAAACTATAATTTGTCTCCTTCTGTTTGTTGGATCACTTTTCGCTTCACTCATTTTGAAGCTCTATTGTCATGTGCATAAACACTGAAAATTGTGTGTTCTTCTTGATGCTTTATCCTTATGTGGTGTCCCTCTTTTTCCTACTGCTATTCCTTGTTCTAAGGTCTACTTTGATGATTCTGTATAACTGCTGTCTGGTGTCTCTTCTCGTAAGGAAACTAATCCCATCGTGAGGGCCTTGCCCTTATCTCATCTAATCCTAATTATCTCCCAAAGGCACTATTTTCAAATACCATCACATTGGGGATTAGGGATTCAACATATGGATTTGAAGGACACAAGCATTCAGTCCATAACAGACCTTTTCGTTGGATGTACAATTCTAGGTTGAAGGTTTATATTTTAGCATTTCTAAGATGTCATTCCAGTTTCATTTTTTAAAAATTGTGGTAAAATATTGTGGGGATCAAAGGCCCCTGGCCCTCCAAAGGTTCACCAAACTGTATGGAGCAAAGGTTCCTGTGCCCACAAAGGTTCGCTGAAAAATCACACACATAAGGCATATTGATTAATAGAAGGAAAAAGGTACAGATTTATTTACAAGGGAACCCTCACAATGAAGATTCAACTCCTCAATGAGGTATAGAGGTTTTTAAAGAATAGAGGCTTGAAAACAGAAAAACAGGTTTTGGGAGGGAGAGGGGAAAAGGCTTGACTGGCTAGGAAAGGTGGTCTTAATATGTAAATGTAAGCCTTACAGGTAGCTGCCCTCAGAGAGACTAGTTGGTAAATGTTTTTTTTTCAGACCTTTAAAGGTGTCAGACTCTCAGTAAATTTTTCCTAGACCTGGCTGTATTAATGCAGGTTATCAGCAGATGTAATCCCCCGTTCCCTACCCCATGATAGCTTTGCAGTGTTACTTCTATCTGTGAGACTCATGGCAGCCATCTGAAAATATGTCAAAGAAATGTATTTTGGGGTAAAATATTTCTAACTTCCTTCAATGTACATAACACAAAATTTATCATCTTAACCATTTTTAAGTGTACAATTCAGTGGCATTAGCCACATTCATAATTTTGTGCATCACCACTATCCATTTCCAGAACTTTTTCATCATCCCAAAGAGACAATTCTATACCCATTAAAAAATAACTCTCCATTATGCTCTTCCCCATTCCCTCATAACCTCTAGTATACTTTCTGTCTCTCTGAATTTGCCTACTCGAGGTGCCTCATATAAGCAGAATTGTATAATATTTGTCCATTTGTGACTGGCTTATATTGTTAACAAAAGTTCAGCACTTGTCCCCAAGGTCGCATCAGAAGAACAAGGACAAGTGGTTTGAGGAGAAGGAAAGAGGAGTTTATTAATTTGCTGGCAAACAAGGAGGCTGGCAGACTCTTGTCTCAAAGTACTAGTGTCCTCCTTCTGAGCAGTAGAGCTTTTAAAGGTTCTGATCAATCCCATCTTTGGCTAAGACAATCTTGTGATCCCTGCCCAGACAATTACCTTGAGCCATCTCCTGTGGTTCCAAGAACAAAAGACATTCCCCTGCCCCTCCCAACCACTGGCCTGAGGCAGGTATGGAGATCCTAGTTCTCCAAAAAGAGCAAGGATGTTTTAAAGAGACATAAAATATTTTTGCCATTTCTTCAAGCCATTTCTTCTGTTACAATATCATTTGGCATAATGTTTTCAAGATTCATCCATGTTACAGCATGTGTCAAAATTTCATTTTTTTTAAGGCTATATATAATATTCCATTGTTTTTGTTTATCCATTCATTTATCCGGATGGAAATTTGGGTTGCTTCTGCCTTTTGGCTATTGTAAATAATGCTGCTATGCACATGGATGTCCAAATGTCTGTTCAAGTCCTTGCTTCTAATTTTTTGAATTAAAAAAGTGGAATTGTTGAATCATTAGATATTCTATGTTTAACTTTTTGAAGAACAGACATAACTGTTTTCCACACTGGGTGTACTATTTTATATTACCACAGTGATGCACAAGAGTTCCACTTTCTTACCAACATTTCTTATTTTCCATTGTTTAAATAATAGCCATCCTAATTGGTATAAAACGGTATCTCAGTGTGTTTTTTATTTGCATGTTCTTTTTTTTTTTTTTTTTTTTTTTTTTTTTTTTTTTTTTTTTTTTTTTTTTTTTTTTTTTTGAGACAGAGTCTCACTGTGTTGCCCAGGCTAGAGTGCCATGGCGTCAGCCTAGCTCACAGCAACCTCAAACTCCTGGGCTCACGCAATCCTCCTGCCTCAGCCTCCCGAGAAGCTGGGACTACAGGCATGCGCCACCATGCCCAGCTAATTTTTTATATATATGTTTTTAGTTGTCCAGCTAATTTCTTTCTATCTTTAGTAGAGACAGGGTCTCACTCTTGCTCAGGCTGGGTGCATGTTCTTAATGACTAGTGATGTTGGACATCTTTTCATGTGCTTGTTGGCCATTTGTATATCTTCTTTGGAGAAATACCTCTTCAAGTTCTTTGCCCAGTTTGAATTGGGCTGTTTGGTTTTTTTGTTGTGTTGTAAGAGTTTCCTGTATATTTTGCATATTAATCCTCTATCAGATGTCCTTTGAAGCACAAAATTTTTAATTTTGGTGATGTCTACTTTATTTTAATTTTGTTGCATATGCTTTTGTTATTTCTTGGTGAGGAGCGAAGAAATCTTCACCAAATTCAATGTCAGGAAAATTTCTCCTTATGTTTTATTCTAAAAGTTTTATAGTTTTAGCTGTTACATTTAGGTCTTTGATCTATTTTGAGTTAACTATCATATATGGTGTGTGGTAAGGATTCAACTCCATTCTTTCGCATTTGGATATCCAGTTTTCCCGGATCCATTTGTCCATGCTTTCCCCGTTGAATGGTCTTGGCACTTTGTTTAAAAACCTATTGACTGTATAGGTGAAGGTTTATTTCTGAGTTTTCTCTTCTATTCCATTGGTTTGTCTGTTATTCTATGACAGTACCATGCCGTTTTAATTACTGTAGCTTTGTAGTAAGTTTTGATATCAGGATGTGCAAGTCTTCCAACTTTGTTATTTTTCAAGATTGTTTTGAAACAAAAATTTCATATGAATTTTAGGGTGGATTTTTTTATTTCTGCTAAACATGTCATTGGAATTTTGATAGGGATTACACTGAATCTGTAGATTGTTTTCAGTAATGTTATTATCTCAACAATATTAAGACTTCTAGTTCATGACCTCAGGATGTCTTCCCATTTATTTATCTCTTTAATTTCTTTCAACAGTGTTTTATAGTTTCCACATACAAATTTTTCTCCTTTTTGGTTAAGTTTATTCTTAAGTATTTTATTCTTTTGTATGCTATTGCAAATGGAATTGTTTTATAATTTCCTTGTAGATTGTTGATTGTTCTTGTATCAAAGCCAACTGATTTTTGTGTGTTGATTTCATATCCTGCCTCTTTTCTAAATTTATTTGCTCTAATAGGTTTTTTTTTGTGTGTGTGTGGATTCTTTAGGGTTTTCTACATATTAGATCATGTTATCTGGGAACGGAGATACTTGTACTACTTCTTCTCATTTTGGATGCCTTTTATTCTTTTTCTTGTCTGATTGCTCTGGCTAGAATTTCTAATACTTCATTAAATAGAAGTAGCAAAAGTAAACATCATTGTCTTGTTCCTTAGAGGAAAAGCTTTCAGTCTTTTCCATTTTCTTTTCTCATCATTATGTATGTACATAATGTGTCTTTCTTAAGACTGCTTTTAAATTTTTAATTTTATCTTTAAATTTTAGAAACTCAATTATTTTGTGTTCCTTCGTGGTTTGCTTTACATTTATCTTGGTTGATTCATTAAGATTCTTGGTTTATAAGATTTGGGGAGTTTTTGGTTGGTATTTTTCATCAATTTTGGAAATTTTTTAGTTTAAAAAAAAAAAATCTGCTTCAATCTCTCTTCTCCTTCTGGAACTCTTAACGCTTATATTGTACTGTTTATTATTGCCCAACCAGTCACTGAGGCCAAATTTATTTTATTTTATTTCCAGTCTTTTTCTTCTGTATGTTTCAATTTGGTTATTTTCTATTGCTCTGTCCTCAAGTTTAATGATCTTCTGTAGTGTTCAATTTTCTATTAATCCCGTATACTGTTTATCATTTTAGATGTTATATATATTTTGCCTTTTATGAAAACTGTCAATATATTTCTCAGTTCTAACATTTCTATTTGGTTCTTTTCTATAGTTTCTAATTCTCTGCTGAAATTCCCCATCTGTTCATTTTGTCCATCTTTTTTCTTTAAATCTTTAGACATATTTATAGTAGCTATTTAAAACCTTCACTAATTTCCACATCAGTATTGTTTCAGGGTCTATTTCTATTGAAATAGTTATTCTGGTTGTGTTGAGGTCAGATTTCCCTGTGTATGTGTACTTTAGTGATAATCATATAATTGATATTCTGATTGCTTTGCTACTAGGAGTCTAGATTTTGTTGTCTTTCTTTATAGACATTTAGTGTTGTTTCAGCAGTTACTGCCTGATCAACTTGATCCTTTTAGTGATTATTATTACATATTGTATGTGTGATTGTACAATTGCTCTGCTTCTAAGATTTGACATTTCTTGTGTCTCAGTTGAATGCCTGGAGTGTTTAGCAAAGTCGCTCCACTGTGGCTTGCTAGAACTTACCATTACCTGTCCTACTTCACAGAGTCTCATTTTACAGAAAGACCGTGCAGATTTCTGAAGTTCCTTTTTTGCTTAACGCCTTCTCTTCAAAACTCTGCCTCACAAATGTCAACTGCCTCAGCACCTCTGAACTGCAGTCCCTACCTTTTCTGTTCAGTAATGCTGTTGTGTTCTCTTTGGGCTTCACCTCTCTACACCATAGTCTGACATGTGTCTTTGGGCATAAAGCTGAGACAATGGTAGCAGTACATCTTGAGTTTTCCTTTCAGGGATCACAGTACTACATTGTGACAATTCTTTTGTAAAATTATTTTGCGAAAATGGCTTCCTTAATGAATCTTTACTTTTTTAACCAACCTTTAACAACTTGCTCAGTTATTGATGCTCTCAATTCTCTTTATAAAACGTACTTACTAACATCCTTTACATACTTACATATATGACTGACTTAAGGCTTCATTTTAGTATACTGCCAAACTTTAGCTCTCAGTTATTGAGTTATGTTTTACCAAGACTCAGTGTGCTTATTTCCTTACCTGTCTCTGCCATTATACTTGACATTATAATTACATAATTGAATCAGTTGAATTAATTGAATATTATAATCTGATGCTATATGAGGACAAAAGAGTTCTTCTGTAACAGTTCTGTTGAATATTTTGAGAAGATGATAAAGGTGCATTTCTAATGATGGGGCTCAAGACACAACCCCAGAGTATGGCTCCTTGTCATACTAAATATTTTCTGAAAAAGGCAAAAGCAAGAAAGTCACTCTGATCTTCCCTCTGCCTGTCTCTCATGAAATAAGTTATAAAACCTAAGAAGGATTTTTGACTTTTGTCTGAAGCGGGTCATAAGATCTTTATATGAAAGATGCCCTTCCTGTGTCTGGAGGAAAGGAATATCCTTATCTCCAAAGGTGAAGGGTCACAGAGAAGAATCTAAAGAAAAAGCCTTGTTAAATTTCCCCAGTTTCTTACATTAAATCATACCCTTTTTGCCCTATTTTATTTCTCCACAGGTTTAAATGTTTCTTTGGGTCTTCATTTCCTCATGAAGGCTCTTATGTCCCATAAAACTTATATTAAATAAATTTGTATGCTTTTCTCATGCTTATCTGTCTTTTATTTTAGGGGGCTCAGCCATGAACCTAAGATGGGTAGAGGAAAAGATATTTTTTTCTCTCCCTATACTGATAATTTTTATTAAAGTAGGTAGGGGTAAGACCTTATAAAACATTGTGATATTAAAGGAAATCATAAAATCCTAGACATATTTTGGACTCAGATTATTTTACAAACGTATTTATGTTCTCACTTCACATTTATAAAACTGAAACTATAGGCTAGGCTTGGTGGCTCATGCCTATAATCCTAGCACTTTGGGAGGTTGAGGCAGGAGGATTGCTTGAGACCAGGAGTTCAAGACCAGCCTGAGCAAGAGTGAGACCCCATCTCTACAAAAAATAGAATTAGCTGGGTGGGATGGCACATGCCTGTAGTCCCAGCTGTTTGTGAGGCTGAGGCAGGAGGTTGCTCAGCTCAAGCACAGGAGTTTGAGGTTGCAGTGAGCTATGATGATATCACTGCACTCTTGCCCAGGTGACAGAGAAAGACCTTGTCTCAAAAAAAAAAAAAAAAAGCTGAAACCATAAATTGTAGATGATGCATTTCTTGCTAGTTTATAGAAGAAACAACACTTAAATTGTAATCACTGGAACTACACTCAAAGAAAGGGCATTGCCCTACATCAGAAGATTATTAAAAGAATGCATATATATACTTCTTGCATTATAATGTTTAAAGTGTGTTTATATATGCACACATGCATGTTTTTATTACTTAGTGTTTCCCTTTTTTCCCAAATATATTCAAGTAACTGACCTGCTGCCAGTTCCTAATAACAGAAAACTTATGTTGTGTAGTTTAACTTTTATTCCTATGCTAAATTAACAAGGAATTAACTTATACTTTTTAAATATGTCTTCTTGCAATCTAGTTTTACTTTTATACCATTGCCTCATGAATATTTCTTGATTAGATCAGAAACATTCAGCTTTTATTTTTTCAGTTTCCTTTTCAGATGTAATTGATTTCATTTATTACTTAAACTATCACTTGATTTTAAGAAGTTTATGTTCTGTTCCTTTGGTCTGATGTTTATTCAACAATTATTTCATATTTAGTTCCCTGCTGCCAAGCTTTTCATTTTCATAACTCTTAATATATGTTATGTGTTTGTCAGCATTTTAATTTATTATCAGGTGATGAAGAGTAATATTTGATTAAGAAATAATAGATTGGTTCTTTTGAAAATGTAATGTTATATAAGTTCCAAATAACCTGTGGCCAAACTTTTCTCCCCGCTTTTATTACAGCTTCTGAAAATCTATCAGGTGTCCTGAGATAGCCACAAGTCTTAATGATTTAAAAATCAAAAAAAATCTGGGTTAAAAAGCAAAAAAGTAAGCCATTTTAGCTATTAAAAAGTTATTTTAAGTAAGTTATTATTAAATATTTTTATAAGTATTAAAAATGTATTACTTTAATGTTCAAAATACCTCAGTTACGCATACTGGTTTTCATTGAGGCAGTATTGATCATTCATTTATTTGTTAAGTATAATGTTTTTTAACAACTTCACTTTCAGTTGTGACAAAGTTAGTAGAAAACAAAGATTGTTTTAAGTGTTTCTTTATAAAAATGAAAAAAGTATTCCAGTAGATTTTCCTGATTTTGGGGGGCAGTTTATTTTTATATCATTTTTCTAAAATTGCATTCGTCATAAAGTAGCTTCTTGTTAGACTTGATTTGGCTATGGCATATGTCAAATCAGGTGCTACTGTAGGGGAAAAAAAGTAATATCTTTTCCTTACCTAAAAATTACAAGGTTCATATCTGACACCCATATAACAAAAGACAGATTAACATGAGAAAAACATGACAATTTTTTTTAACCAAAGTTTTACGTGACATGAGAGTCTTCGGAAAAAAAGACCCAGGGAAAACTGTGTATTTTTATGTTTGGGTTTGATGAAGAATGGACAGTCCTGTAGAAATGTGACTAGACAAAAACGGGGTGTGATCTAATAGTAATAAACTGGGGGAAACTTAGCAAACCTATTTGTTCAGATTCTTCTTGGTCTCTGGGTGTAGAGCAGGACCTCTCTGGAATGAGAGTCTTATGATCTCTTATGAGCACCTTTCTGGTGAGGTAGGTCATAGAAATTTTTTATGACCATGCTCCATTGGAGAGAGGCAGGAAAAGGTCAGAGAGTGACTTCCAAAGTGCCATAGTTTGAGCCCCAGTCCTACAAACTATAACTTCATTAAGTAAAAAATCTGAAAATATTTGCCATTCCTATACAATTGCATCTGTGCAATTGAGATTGAGCAGTTCATTAGATTTTAGGTGAATGTTTCCTTTGCATGCCTGTTTCTTCTGGTAGTAGCAGCTCTTACAAAGCAGTGGGCCAGTCGGATCAATTTTGAGAAAATTTTGATGATTTTTTTGTTTTTACATGTCAAAAATCAAATTCATCCTCTCCTTTCTAGTTTTGTATGGAATAACACTAAATAAAGTCAAGCCAATTAATATATACCTGTTTCTCTGTGCCTTGAATAGTATAAAGGGAAATTGACCTACCTATCGTATTAACACATTGTTGGTAGCAAAGTAAAATTTTACCTCTCTTTTGGAAAATAATTAGATAACATCGCAGAGACTGTGAAAATTCCTTCAACCTTTGACTCATTTAACTCTAGTCTCAGTGATGAACTTTAAAAGAATTAGGTTACTGAGGGCTGGGTACAGTGGCTCATGCCTATAATCCTAGCACTTTGGGAGGCTGAGGTGGGAGGATCATCGAACCCAGGAGTTGGACACCAGACTGGGCAATAGCGAGACCTCATCTTTACAAAAAAAATTTTAAAATGAGCTGGGCATAGTGCTGCGCACCTGCAGTCCCAGCTACTCAAGAGGTTAAGGTAGGAGGATCTCTTGAGCCCAGGAGTTGGAGGTCGCAGTGAGCTATAATGATGCCACTGCATCCTAGCTTGGGCAACAGAGTGAGACCCTGTCTCAAAAAAAAAAAAAAACACAAAATAAAATTACTGAGAATTTCATTATAGTAATCTATACTTAAAAAGCAATAATAATAAAATAATTTAGGCCAAGCGTGGCTGCTCACGCCTGTAATCCTAGCACTCTGGGAGGCCGAGGCGGGCAGACTGAGCTCCGGAGTTCGAGACCAGCCTAAGCAAGAGCAAGACCCCGTCTCTACTAAAAATAGAGGAAATTATCTGGACAACTAAAATATATAGAAAAAAAAATTAGCCGGGCATGGTGGCGCATGCCTGTAGTCCCAGCTGCTTGGAAGGCTGAGGCAGAAGGATTGCTTGAGCCCAGGAGTTTGAAGTTGCTGTGAGCTAGGCTGATGCCACGGCACTCTAGCCCAGGCAACAGAGCGAGACTCTGTCTCAAAAAATAAAAAATAAATGAGACAATTTAATTTTTCAACATAAAAGAACAAGCTAAGAAATTATGGCACATTAACTTAATAGATTATTAATGAGGTTCATTAAAACAAGATATATGAAGACTTGGTAACTACATAGGAAAAAAGGGATGTTATGTTACATTAAAATAATGCAAAATAACTACTGTGTAAAATGGATATGTATGTGGATAGTTGTTGGTAGGTAATACAAATTAAAAAATTGTTGCTGTGGTGTTAAGCATATGGGTATATGTTTTTAAATTTCCTTTTAATATTATTATAATGTTTTAACAGTGTCATTTTAAAATTTTAAGTATCTTGAAGGAATCATTTTCTGCCTCCTTGGTCAGGTATTTTCTGATAACTTAACCAATGTTGTATTTGACAGTATAATTATTTCGTTATATCCACCCCTTCCTACATGGGTACAGAGATTATAGATTTCTTAAATTAAGGAATAAAATCTTATCCTTATATCCTTTGCCACCCCTAGGTTAGTTAATTTGGCATAGTAGAATCTTTCCATTTGAATTGAAACACAAGTAAATGATACCTTGTTTCTTTACTTTCATGAATGTCCTAGGTGTTTCAGCATGTGGCTACATAAAGTTATTTAACATATATTGTACTCAAGTGTTTTTGACATATACAAGAAATGGAGTATTCAGCCCTTATTAAAAGAAAAGTTAGGTTTTTCTCTCTTCCATACTTAAAGCAACTTATTGACTCTAGTTATAAAACTCTTTGTAGAATATTTTAATTACTAACTCATATTTTTCAAAGAAGATATCAATAGGATATTTTTCTGCATCCTGACACCAACTTCCCGTTGTTCACTCAGTCCTTTTAAAAAATGTTCAACAGTAATTTTCATGAAAAAAGAGATCATGTCTGCACTGTTGAACATTGTGTCCAGTGTCTAACACATAGTAGGTGCTAAAAAATATGTTGAATAAATGAGAAACATTCTTTTTGTTGCCCAAGGTAAGAACTTTACCTACATTATTTAGTCATCATTTTACCATAGTAAGCTGATTTTATAGATGATGAAACAGGAGAAGTCTAATAATTTGCCCAAAATTGAGAGATGAGATTCCAACCCACTTTTTTTTTTTTTTTGAGACAGAGTCTCACTCTCTTGCCTGGGGCGAGTGCCATGGCGTCAGCCTAGCTCACAGCAACCTCAAACTCCTGGGCTCAAGCAATCCTACTGTCTCAGCCTCCCGAGTAGCTGGGACTACAGACATGTGCCACCATGCCCGGCTAATTTTTTTCTATATATATTTTTAGCTCTCCAATTAATTTATTTCTATTTTTTTGGTAGAGATGGGATCTCGTCTTGCTCAGGCTGGTCTCGAACTCCTGAGCTCAGAACTATCCACCCGCCTTGGCCTCCCAGAGTGCTAGGATTACAGGCGTGAGCCACCGCGCCCGGCCCTCCAACCCACTTTTGACTCACCCCTTTGCTTTTAGACATTGCTCTACTCAATCCAGGAAGTACGAGTAATAAAAATAGTTTGAGATTGAAAAATCTGTCTCTAATTCTTAGTTTTTTACTTTTTATATGATTAGCAGCATCATTTGCATCATCTATTCCTATCACGTTGCCCCGGGCATTTCATTTAAAACTGCACTTTGCAGCCAGGCATGGTGGTGCACACCTGTAGTCCCAGCTACTGGGAAAGCTGAGCCTGAAGGGTTGCTTGAACCCAGGGGTTTGCACTTGCAGTGAGGTATGATCATGCTGCTGTACTCTAGCCCAGGTGACAGTGTAAGACCCTGTCTCAAAAAAAAAAAAAAAATTAAAATTAAAAAATTAAACTACACTTTGGTTCCATGATACCTTTGCCCAGTATGCAAAATGTATAATAACATATGTTACATTCCAACACTTGATTCATTACTTGGTTGGACTCCTACATCAATTCATTGCTTTAATGTTTGTTAACAAACAAAAATTGTCTCTACTGGCACAACTCATATTTTTACATTTTTTATTATATCTGAATCCCTATGGCCACTAACTTTTTAGAAGTCTTTAAAGTTCTTCCATGGACAGTGAACGGATATGATTGTGCTATTTGCCAACTCTGTATTTTTTAACCTGTAAAATTTATTTCATAAAATGTCCTTAATTATTTATGAGACCTTTAATGAGTTTCTTGTTTTAAGAATCTGTGGGTTACTTGAATGGAAGTTTTTATTAACAGATTTAAGATTTTTAATATCTTTCATGGTTCAAGTAGACTATAAACACAATCATCAAATTTAGATCAGTTTTAGCTCTAAAATATATTTAAACACCTGATTGGTAACAGCCTGGAATAGAACAAGTTTCTATAAGCAATATTTTTACCTAATGTTCTAATATGTGCTCTATTAAAGCTTTTCAACGTTGATCCATAATAACAAGCCATTTAGCGAAGTTACTACCAGAAAGCCTGTAAAAATTTTGGCTTTTCTGTATATACTGAGAGATCTAAGAAAAATTCACCCAAAAGTGGAAAAACCTTTCATTTAATTCTCTTTATGACAAGTATAAACTGTTAAGGTTAAGTGGGTGGGGCAACCGGAAGTAATTACTAAGGCCAGTGGCATTTTTGTGGTTTAATAAAGGCAGAAGCTAATTATTCAGTTTTTATTTAAGTGAAATGGTGCCAAAAAGGAGGTTCCTGCAGAGCAGCTGCACTCCTTCACTGTTACCCTAATTTACCAAAGACACAACTGTCACAAACAAAACTTTTAAACTTGATATATAGCCACAGAAGTAAGGAGGCTTTTGTTTGGAGTGCATGCAGAAGAACTCCTTTATACAAATCAACCGGCAGATGACGGACAATGATGAAAATTTGATTCTTTGAAGTCATAATAGTCATTGAAATGTGTGAAATTCTGGTATTGAAAAGAGAGCGGCCAGCAAGACTCTAAATCCTGGGTGGTTGCAAGAAGCTTGCTGGGAGGTTTTTCTGCATTTTGACACTAACTTCCCATTGCTTGTTCCCTGCTTCCTTTGTTTAAAAAAAAAAGTTGAATTCACAAAAGATAAATGGGGACAGTTGATAACCGAATCATACAGTTTTTATATGGAAAACTAATATTTTATAATGGAAATTGATATTTGAAAGAATAAAGTGCATATACATATATAGTCATATACCTTCATAATGATTTTTAAAATTCTTCATTTAACTAGACTTGTGAAACAGAAGATCTGCTATCATCTCCTACAAAATATAAAGTTGTGAAAGAGATGGTGTTGAAAGAGTGAACTTTGGAATTATGACATGCATCTTTTCAGTACAAATTTTGATTTGAATGGCTTTAATCTGTGAACTATGACTGATTTTTAAATTACCATTTCTTAAAATAGCATTTGTACATGAAGTTGTGTTTCTGAAACTATTGGGATAGTGACATTATTCCTAATAGGAATATAGGTTTCATGCTTTACCCAGCTGTTTAAAAATTAAAAGTTTTAAAATTCAGTAAATCTGTGTGTATTTACTTACAGGGTAATTTGTTTTATTAGAATTTATAGATAGTTATTAACTGGTGAGTGTTGAGGATCTTCAGGTGCCAACTGGAAGGCTTTTCATAACTTATAAGATTTTGCTTTTTTGTAATTATAGAAAATTTAAGAATCATTACTTATAAATTATCTCTTTTACCAATAAAATGAGAAATCTGTAAAAGGTAATATTGACATCTTCAAAGCATTTCTATCTTTTATAAGTAGGTTTAAAAAGTCATAGGTGATGCATATTGCAATACAGAAGTAGAAATCTATAGAGAATATCATTAGTTCAGTATAGTTTAAATGGTTTGCCAATGTTTTTATTTTTTTTGTGAAAGTTGAGTTAGGTAGCTCAGTGAGAACTTAGAGGGAAAGCAAAGCATTGAAGATACAAGTAGAGTTCAACATAGTGCCTCATAGTTCTTTTCAAGTGTTACTTGTTTTAATGGAATGTTAGAGTGGGAGCTTTAGCCCATTGAAATGTGGCTTAAAGAACAGGTTCTTCTGTCACTAGCTGAAGCTGTGTGGATGAAATAACAATAGAGTGTCGTGATGCATTTTAAAAGTGTGAGAAATCAGGTTGTCTAGACTGTGAGAGTGTGCCTACAGGGACTAGGAATTTTAGAGCTTCTGTGCCCTTTAGGTATCAAGTATGTGAGAGGTGCGAAGCCTTTCTATTCTGTCTTAGGCAGCAGCTCAACTGGGCACAGTACCTTACATGTCTTCTGCAGGCAAAAACAGTGATTCTGTGTCAGGACAACTTAGGCTTCCAAATTCAGAACTTTAAGTTGAGGGAAGATAGCAAAAAATAATTGCTGTAATTTGAAAAGACATGGAAGATTGGTAGTTATTAGTTCAAAATGTAACGAGCTTAGCAACATTTTATAGCTTATTTTAAGGAAGTTTGCATCCTAAAATTCATTCTGAGCAGAGTCACTTCAAGTTCTTAAGTAGAGGCATATGCTTTAGAAAGTCATTAAAACTTAAATTCACACCTTTAAAATTATGTGCCAATTGCACTCACTTTGTTTTTACTTTAACCTAGATGTAAAGAAACTTAAAAAAAATAAATGATGTAGGCACATATTAGAAGTGCATATTTGTGTAAATATTTATATGGATGATTTTGATAGTTTCTCTAAACAGACAGTGACAGAGTAGCCACACCTAATTATTGGTGCAGGTGGAAAGTCGTGTTAAAAAGAGGACTGGTTGCCAACTAAATTAACTTTAAAGAATTATTTTTTTTTTATCTTGTGGGTAGAGGGACTAGTTGAATCAAAAATACGCTTAGTGTTTTTCCCAGTACATATTGCAGCACTAAGTAGTTATACTAATTTTTTGGTTTGTAGCATTGATAGACTACAAATAAACATTAGCCTTCACTAGAGGATACATTATAATGAAGTGAAAATTCAAAAAATGGGTTAAATTTTCTAGTTTTCACAAGTTTGCTATAAGCATTTTCAATGATATTAAAATGCTTCATTAGTAAGAATGATATGGTTGACCCTAATAGCATTTTACTTTGATGGGATAAAGTATTTTACCATTACTAAATGCAGACTTAAACTCTAAGTTATTTTATTATTTTGTGTCCTGACTGCCACTATATTTTGATAAATATATCTAATCTGGGACATCAGAATTCTATGCATTTGCCAACTGAGCATGTTACTGGATAAAAGCATAGTAAAAGAGAGTTAAGGAAGTTACCATTGTTTTCATCTGACATTTCTGCAAAAATTATGCAACTTTTTTATGGCTTACCTTTGCAGAATAGATTTGAATACATCATTCTCTCTTCAGTAGGTTTCACCAAAGGGAGATAAATCAAAATGCCAGTTAAAGTTGTTAATAGATTTTAGTTGTTTATAAAAAGTTTCAGGCCTCCTTCCGAAGGGAATGCCTTGTGGTAAGCAGTTTGACACAGAAACCACTGGTAATAGATTTTTTTCTATTTAAAATTTAGTTTCTTTTTATATCATCTTTTTATTATTCCCCTTACATTTTTTTCTCCTCTGGCTAGTTACATCTGCTCACAAAATAAGAATGTACTAACTACATGCTCTTCTACCAGCAAAAAAACTCTTCAGAAATTACCAATGCTTTGTTGGACAAAGGGGTCTGAAATTTTTTTTTTATGACTCCCTAACACCAATTCCCAAATATACCATTTACAGATACCTAATAGTAGTTTATGTGGTAAAATACCAGAGTAGTAGTGAAATAAGCCAGAAAACTTATTTCAATTTATAAACAAATCTGAACAGAGTTGCATGAATATAGGGAACAACAAAAGCACATTAGTGAGTATGTAAGCTGTTTGAAACATGTTTGTTTCTTCTTCTGTAGGATATCACTACTTTAACTGGCGTTCCAGAAGAACATATCAAAACTAGAAAAGTCAGGATCTTTGTTCCTGCTCGCAATAACATGCAGTCTGGAGTAAACAACACGAAGAAATGGAAGATGGAATTTGATACCAGGGAGCGATGGGAAAATCCTTTGATGGGTTGGGCATCAACGTGAGTACTTTGGTTTAACATGAATATTGTTTTCAGCTCTATTTTCCTGTGTAGATTTTTCTTTTAAATATATTGATTTTCAAACTCCTATACGATATGGTTATGACAGTACTTTTTGAGAGTGTTAGGTATCACTGTGCTCAAAGACATAGATTCTACATATTACATTTATATATATCTTTATGTACATATAAGTGTGACTCACAACAATAAACCATAGAAACAATCTTTTTCAAAGTACTATTTATTGGATAAAAATGACTGGCATTGTTAGCACTATTAGTATACATAGCATACCCAAGCAATGTATACAGTGGCTCCCTCTTTATCCGTGGTTTCACTTTCTGCAGTTTTCAGTTATCCCAGGTACGGTGCAAGATATTTTGAGAGAGAGAGACCACAATCACATAAGTTTTATTATAGTATGTTATTATAATTCTATTTTATTATTAGTTATTGTTAATCTCTTACTGTGCCTAATTTACAAATTAAACTTTATCATAGGCATATATGTATAGGAAAAAAATAGTATATATAGAGTTCGGTACTATTTGTAGTTTTAGGCATCCACTGCAGGTCTTGGAACTTACCCCCATAGATAAGGGTGTCTACTCTATTAGTCTAAGATACTGTGTAAATGGTGTTAAGAATTTAATTACCCTTTTTTTTTAAATTGAAATAAAACTTTGTAATATATATATTTTGATTGTAAGGGAGGGTGGTAACTAGGTGAGTTTAGAAATTAGCTGATTTGAGGGAAACTTACAAGTTTCTGAGATCTTGTGATTAATAAATTACTTTTTACAGTGCATTGGATTAAATTCTTATAGCACCAGTGCAATCAGTGACCTAAATTTTCATGATGGAATAAGTCCCAACTGTTAAATAGCAGGGCTGCCTCTAGTTAAATAAAAGAAGCTGCCACTAGAGAAAACATTAGCCAGATAAGGTAGAAAATTGTCATTCTTATTGAGACTCCTAAGACATTATATGTGTCCAGTCTCCAACTTAAGGTAGTTATCAGTTTAAATCATCTGTTTGTAGAAAAGTATATTTTACTTTCCTGTCAATTACCTGGGAGAGTTTTTGTTAAAAACATCTACTATGTTACAATTTAAATAGAATTATATTTTATTAGGCAAATGATATGTAGGTACAGTTTTTTATGTATTTTGATGTCCTTTAGATTTTATGTTTCATGTAATATATGGAATATTTTATAAATCACATGCTTCTAGAGACTAAAGGAATTTATAAGGAAAAACTTTATCCTTATCTTATGATTGACATATTATTCTATAGAATCACATGAAATTTTAACGTTTATCTGTACCCCAGACTCACTGTAATAATACATTCCCAGGAACATTCAGTAATAAATCATTTTTTGAGTACTTGTGCCTTGTATATTCTAAATTGCTTCTGGGTAAAACACTTTATATAAGAATATAAGTTTGAGTGGTATGGAGGAGAAAAAGTAGTATCTTTTCCTCAATCCATCACAAGACTTGTGACTGAGGCACCTATAACAAAAGATAGATTAACAAGAGAATAATATACAAATTGACTTAAAAGTTTTACATGTCAGAATGAAGACCCAAA
>RJWJ010020408.1:0-29118 GCA_004363605.1 Indri indri | reverse complement strand
AAATTAATATAAAAAGAATCATCAATAACATTTGTTGACTGACTGGTCTTACTGACCTCCCTCAGATATACAGATGTCCCCACAGAACAACACATTCACATAAGAAACTTCTCTGGGTGAACTTACTTTGTTCCAAGATAAGGGGATCCTTTAGTTTTGTTCCCATTTGTATATTAAAAATGTCTTTATATATTTTTCTTTTTCTAAAAAATTTTTATTGATACATAATAATTATACATACTTAATATTTATGGGGTACATTTGATATTTTGACACATGTACACAATGTGTAACGATCAAATCAGGGTATTCAGGATATCCATCACCCCGAACATTTATCATTTCTTTGTGTTGGGAATATTTCAAATCTTCTCTTCTAGCTATTTTGAAATATGCAATATATGGTTGTTAACTATAGTCAGCCTACTGTGCCATCAAACAATGGAACTTATTTCTTCTCTTTAACTGTATGTTTGCACCCTCTCTTCAACCCTCCAACAAATACATTCTTCCCAGGCTCATAACTATCATTCTACTCTCTACCTCCATGAGATCAACTTTTTTACCTTCTGCATATGAGTAAGAATAGACTGGCTTATTTAACTTAACATAATGACCTCCAGTTCCATCCGTCTTACTGCGAATGACAGGATTTCATTCTTTTTTTCTGGCCGAATTGCATTATATTGTGTATACATACCCCATTTTCCTTGTCTATTCATCCACTGATGGACACTTAGGTTGATTCCATACCTTGACTACTATGAACCAGTGCTGCACTCAACATGGGAGTACAGATATCTTTTCGATACACTGACTTCCCTTGGATAAATATCCAGTAGTGGGATTGCTGGATCATATGGTAGTTCTATTTTTACTTTTTTGAGAAACCTCCATACTGTTTTCCATAACGGCTACACTAACTTACATTCCCACAAACAATGCATAAGAGTTCCCTTTTCTCCACATCCTTGCCAACATTTATATATTTTTTCTAACAGATGAAGGGCCAGAACATCTTACTCAGCCAAATATTGTACAAAATACTTTATAGTTCATTATTATTGAAATTCCATAAAGGCTAAAAATGAGAAGGCAGAAAACAAATGCATAAAATAAATATGAAAGCTACAACAAAAAGGTACCACAGTTAGCATCTTAGCCCATTAAAAATAAATTGAAATCATTACAAAGCATATTTCCAAATAATGTGACAAGTAGGAAAAAAGTCTATCAATATCCCTACAGACATAGTAAAGAAGTTACTTTGTATGTTCTAACCCTCCATACTATGCTGCACACCAGGCCAAATGGGAGTCTATTACTGATAGTTGGTGACTATCTGCTACAACCCACCTAGAACAGCTAACTACAATTTGTCCATTTGACCATATTCTCCTTTCTTCCTGATGTCTTTTCTAGCTCCTAAGTATAGAACATATGCCCCTCATATATATACCCATGCACTGTCACCTCCCCCGTTGTCATTTCTGAAGCAGCTAACTTTTTCTCTCCCATACACTGCAGGTCCTTGATGTCAGTGGTAGCTTCTGTCTTCTTAATAATTGTATGCCCAGCATTTTGTAACCTTGCTATACCTATCACACTGCTTTGCCTGCGACATGTTAACTGAGTTAAAACAAACCACATCAACTGCTTTATTTCCTCCATTAGGCTCTCCAGGTAGCATATTGATGAGTGTAATCACTACTTAAATTGGCTTCATATGAAGACATTGTCGCAATGTCATCCATGAGGTTTCCCAAGGGCTCCTACTTTTCTGGCCTGCAAGACATATACTCATTCTCTTCTCTTGACCACACTGAGAGATGGAGAGAGAAGTGTCTCCAGAAAAGCATTTTTTAAAGTGCATTCATTACCTGGGAGGGGGATTAAGGACTCTAAATGGTCGCCTCTGCTCAGGAATTCTAACCTTGATAGTATTGAGGTGGGGCTGGATAATTCTTTGTCTGTCTGCTGCACTGTAGGATGATTAGCAGCACTGCTGGTCTCTACCTACTCAATGCCAATGGTGATCTCAGTTCTAACGACCACAAGTGTCTCCAGATATTGCCACCTGGGGGGCAAAATTGCCCCCAGTTGAGAACAACTGCTCTAATATTTTTTCATAAGCACATTGGGGAAAAAAATAGTTTATTGTCACCTTCAAAGTTACTAAGAATCTTATCCATAAGGGCTAGCCTTAATGCTGGACCAGGGTGAATAAGGTGTATGTTAGGACAAAAACTGCAAATGTTTCTCTACTCAGATAGCTCCCTTCCCCCTCTACCCTCCCCTCCATGTGGCCCCACCTAGTTCCCAGAATTCAGTGGAGTAGCGGAGTCACCCACCTTGACGGTCTGAGCTTTCTCTGATCGAACAAAGGTTTCTCCCTCCAGGAAGTGATATAGTGCTTGACCCCAAGAGAAACAGAATATTAGACGGCTAGTAAGTTGCATTTCCAGATAGAGCCAGTTCCTTTTCCTTTCTGGATGCCCCACTACAGATGGTCAGTAGCGGTAACTGCCTTATATAAGGGAAGCAACCTTTGTCCCACCTTAGATTATTAGGAATGCTCAATACATCATTGGGAAACCCACTTTTCCCACCAAACTGTGTTTATTTGAAGCAATAGATAATAGATAATTGAATTCCACAGCTAAAAGTAAAATCTAACGTTAATCCTAAATGTCGGCATGCACTCTCCTATCACCATTAACCAGAGCAATGAACGAGTAGAACACATGACTGCTTTTCCCTTTACCATTTTTCTTTCCACAAACCTTATTCTCATCCCTATTGGAATTAATCTGTAAAATGCCAAAACATAATAGATAAATTAAAACAAATAGGAAATGAGGAGGAAAAGAAAGTAAGTGCCTGGATAATTTGCAGCACGATTAATCAGTCCTCAAATAATCAAGATCTAACGCTGCAGGAAACACACAAGTCAAACGATTGAAGGAGGAAAAAGGAGGCAATGTCACAGTGTCACAGTGGACACACTGAGGCCAACAGGTCCCCTGTAGGAGACCTTCTCAGGGGCGCAGCAGAATGACTGTTCTGTATGATGCCTGCTGTGTATCTTGGAGCCTGAGACACAAAATTTACATTAGGAAAGCAAATGGAAGACCAACGAATAATCCCCTTCCAGGTAACCGGCGGCTGGTAATTACAGACATTGCTGAAGAGTGGAAATAAAACTGAAAATTACCACAGAAGTTGCCAAAACCCCAGCCAGAATAAAACAAAGTCAGATGGCATGGAAGCCTTGCATGCCTGAATGAAAAATGACTAAATAAAACCAAATTTTTGTCCCACAAGAAGAATGGGTAAAACTTTTAACCAATTAGAGAAACTCCATCACGACCAAATATGAGCCACGTAATTATTACATGGAACAGTAAACATTTTAATGACATAATTAGATACAAATGTAAGGTTTTTGATTTCTTCTTTTTTGTGTGCTTGTATTTTTCTGCTTTCATGGTCAGCGGCCTAATGTAGTGATTTAATTACCTCAGAGTCAGTCAGTTAAGCTCGCTGTCTGAAAACTGCCTTTTCACAATGCCCTCGACTGACCTGAAGTGAAACTCAAACTCACCCTTTGTGCCCAGGGTTTTCCTGACAACAAAAGAGGTATTGGTTCTCTTTTCCCCAGATACCAGCCTTGGGCTGGTTTCCCAGTCCCTCTCCTCCTCCCGAAGTCTCCTTCCTCCACCCAGTCCCTGCCCTCACTCCACCCTCCACTCATCCCTGCCCCCCACATGCAGGGAAAGGAATGCCAAGCCTGCCATCTTGTTTCTCTCAGTTATCACAGAAACAAGAGACTGGGGCTTGTCCTATATTTCTAGGTGCATAAAATCCCTGTGTCAAACAGCTCTGACCTTGGCTGCTACAACTGTGCAAGTGCTTCAGCTGAAGATCTCATGGAAGACGAATCAGAAACACAACCTGGTGGAATGAGCTGGGCAATCACATGACCTGTTAGAAGAACTAGAATTAGACCAGGGAGCCTTCAAATTTGCTCCTTTGATTCAGATCCTACCTAAGGAGCAATACCTTCTATAGAAAAGAACTATAATGGCTAAGGAAGGATTCCCTAGTGTGTCTTTGTTGGCTTTTCCTCTATAGACCACACTGTATATGACACATACTAAGGTTAGAGCACCTTTGAGAGATACCTGATACTTTGAGGGTAAGAACAGTGCTCAGGATCTTGTAAGGATCCATCCTCTCACCCTCAGTTACTCTGCTGGTGCATTTGAATTCTCTAGGAGGAGATCTGTGTACAAATTTTGGATATTTAACCTTTTCAAAAAGTAACAATACGTCATAATACTGAAAATCTAACAGCGTTGAGTCTCATGGGGCATTGGTAGAGGAGGAGAGAAGGCGGCATCAAGACTTTTTCTTAAACTATTTAAATATGCTACAGGATGTGGGTTATCCCTCTGAATGTTAATTCTTTTAGTTTAATATATTTTCCATTCCTGTTGGCTAGAGTCCAAGAAAATAGCTAACCTAATGGGACTTTTAACAAACGGATTCTGAAATCTTCACACTTAAAATCCATCCACAATAAAAAATGAATATACTGCATAATGGTTCAATAGTGTCCCTCAATAACCCTGAAACGTCACCCCACAATTAGAAGCTTTTCTGCAAACAAAAAATTCTATAGCAATTTGACTCTGCAATATTTTTAAAACACAGTACCACTCACTGAGAATTGTGTGGTCAGCTTCCACCGTTGCTCCTTCTGTAGCTTCTACAAATTCCTTCTAAAACAAACTTCACAGAGAAAGCAATCAGTGGGTACACTTGCTCATTATTCCACAGTCTGTGATTCCCAGGAGCAGCTAATGCTTAGTGAGACTAAAGACATGAACTTTTTGTTCTTCAGTGAGATTTGCAGGATTGTCTTGTTTAGGTTGACTTGCTTCTACAGCTCAATTTCTTCACTTATAAAAAGGATACTAGTTTACATGTCACTCCCAAAATAAAACTCATAATCAAGCGATTAGTGAATATGAATTTGTGCTCTTTAGCTCTTTAGGAGAGGGGAAGGGTAGGCAGTGACAGATAAGCAGGGTGCTCTTGTAACAGAGTATGCAGTATGTTCAGTCTCTATTAAGATCTGATAAAAAGATGAGGGAGATTTAAGCTATGGTGTAGCGTATTTGCATGAAAGGAAAGAAAAAATAGTATTTCTGTGGAGACTAAGTAATATGTGAAAATTGTAGAATCTATTTATCTGTATTTTTTAATAGCTTCTTATTTCATTCATGTGGATGTGTCCAAATAATAGCCAGGCAAATTCTCAGGGACACTTCTAACACATTTATTTTATTTCAGTGTGATAGTTTAAAACGTTAAAAATAGTTCAATACTGTGGTTACATTCAAATAATTTCAAACAAATATGGCCATTTCCAACTGCATTGGAATTGTTATTGCAGTACTAGAGAACATTTGCTTTGTACTTAATCAGTTATAAACTGTTGTTTAACTGTTTGTAGTAGCTATTTAATGTGGTACAATATGGCTCTCTGATAAGAGCTTATTAGTACATACTTAGCACTGAATATCTAAACATATGGCAATCGCTTCTACCGAATGCTACTCAGCATTCATCTGTTGTCCTTTCTATTTCAGTTAGAGAAGGTATTGTAAGGATTTCTATGGCAAGTACACGATATGCATATTTCTAGGTAAAACAAGCTAAAATCGGGTGAAGCAGTGACCCAAGGAGACAGGACAGTGAACTTCAACTTTTAGGTTTCAGCCACTTTAAAGTTACAAAAATATTTAAGCTTAAAAGAGACACTAAGTTTTATAATTAGCATGTATTACTTTTGTAAAAATCAACAAATAAATAAATAGATATGGAAAGGTAAATTATTAATAGAATAGTATTGAAATAATCAGCAGTCAGATTCTACTGGGTCATCTGCCTGCTCAGGCTCACTTCCTTCCCCTCCACCTCCTCATCCCCTCCCCGCCATTGAGACTGGCTGGCTTCCCTCAGCACACCAGCTACCTCACACCTGCATGACGTGGCTCACCCTGGCTCCTCTGCCTAGAAGGCCCTCCCCCTGCTGATAAAATCACACCCAGCCTCCAAGACCCGGCTTAGCATCGCCTGCTCTATGAAGTTGTCCTTCACTACGGTGGCTAGCCACCCAGGGCCAACAGAGCATGTCACCCCTGTCTTATGCTCCCAGGTTCTGGGATTCTATTTCTCTCGTAGTAATTTTCCAGTGCCAGAGTCCCTAAAACTAAAGTCCATTCCTCATTTCCATCTGTTTCCCAGGACCTAACCCAGAGGCTAGAGGATGGGAGATCTCAAAAATGTGAGTGAGATATGATTTAAAAAAGCATCTAGCTTCTGTCAGCTCAGGCTGTTATAACAAAGTACCATAGGCTGAATGGCTTAAACAACAGGCATTTATTTCTAGGGGCAGGGAAGTCTAAGATCAAGATACTGGCAGATTTGGTTCCTGGTGAGGGCTCTTCCTGGCTTGCAGACACCTGCCTTCTTCCTACACTCTCACATGGTGGAGAGAGAAAGCTCTGGTGTCTCTTCCTCTTCTTAAAAGAGCACTAATACCATCATGGGGGCTCTATCCTCATGACTGCATCTTAACTGAATTACCTCCCAAAGGCCCCATCGCCTAATATCTTGGGAGTTAGTACTTCAATTCTGGGGAGACACAATACTCAGTTCATAACACTTACCTTCTTCACTCACTACCCAGAAAAGTATCGCAGCACATTCTCGCTGTAAGTATCAAAGTGTTATTGCTATTACTAAAATTTTACCACTCTCTAATCATTAGAAATGCTATAACTATTTGATAGCATTGAAAATAAAAACAAGTACAACTTTGCAAAAAAAAAAAAAAAAACTAATAAGAATGAGTAGTTAACCTGGCCTGTGAGAGGTGAGTAATATTTTCACCCCTAAAGTCTGCACATGATAAAATTAGTAGTTGCCTTCCTTTGGAAGCAAATTGTTATGGAGGATTGAGAAAGTTGGTAAGAATATCTACAGGGTTTTTTCTTTTAATAAGGCACAGCTATACAGCAAATTGCGAAGGAAAAATAAGGCTTTCATCCTATAAAATATCATTTGGCCAGGCACAGTGGCTCAAGCCTGTAATCCTAGCACTTTGGGAGGCCAAGGCAGGAGGATCACTTGATGTCAGGAGTTTGAGACCAGCCTGAGAAATACGGCGAGAAAACTTCTCTGCAAAAAATACGAAAATTAGCCAGGCATGGTGGCACCCACCTCTAGTCCCAGCTTCTCAGGAGGTTGAGGTAGGAGGATCGCTTGAGCTCAGGAGTTTGAGGTTACAGTGAGCTATGATTATGCCACTGCACTATAACTTAGGCAATAGAGTGAGACCCTATCTCAAAAATTAAATTAGATTAAATTAATGAATAAAATATCATTTGATACCCTATTTCACAAAAAGATTTTGTAATTAATCCCCGCATAAAGGAAGAATTTGTGACTGATCAGTCTAATTTCTAGAGATAAATCTGAAAGGCAATGTTTATAAATTAACCAGTCAGAGGCCTTGGAAGGAGAATGGTAGCATTCAGTAAAACTAATCAGTTTCTAGATATTGCCTGAATGCAATGGTTTTTAAAACTTGTTTGTGTAGAATTAGCTTCAGTCCTTATATTAGGAGTCATGTCCATTTGCTGCCCAAATTGATTTTTTAAGTCAACCACTTAGAATTAGCTGTGCAGGCCTCCTGTTTTCTCAGAGGTTTGTAGCTCATGCTACTCTACACCAAAATGCCTTTCCTTCCTAACCTCCCACCCTCACATACCTTATAGCGTCTGAGGCTTTCCTTGTTTTCCCCCCAAAACATAGTTTTCTCCACTTCAATGATTAATTTTATGTATCAATTTGGCTAGGCCATGGCACCCAGATATTTGCTCGAACATCAGTCTAGATGTCCCTGTGAAAGTAATTTTTAGGTGAGGTTAATGTTTAAGTGGGTAGGCCGTGGCAAAGCAGATTGCCCACCCATAATGTAGGTGGCCCTCGTCCAATCAGTTGAAGGCCTTAAGAGACAAGACTGACCTCTTGTCTTCACGTTGCCGTGGGATTCAAGTGCAACATCAGCTCTTTCCTGGCTCTCCAGCCTCATGAGCCAATTCATTAAAATAAATCTCTCAATCTCTCTTCCTACCACCCTCTCTCTCTCTCTTTCTACACACACACACACACACACACACACACACACACACACAATTTGCTCTGTTTCTCTGGAGAACTCTGAGTAGTACGTCCACAAAATCCTTTTTTTCCCTGTATTTTTTTATTACACTATCCTGAACACTGGCTTTACAGTTATGGATGTGTCCATTAGTGCTGGTGCTCCCAGAAGGTGGCACTTGTGTCCTGGTCCAGTTTGCCTGTCCTGCAGCACTAGTACGTTATTTTGCACTCAGTATGTGCTCAAAAATGCAAGTTCATATACATTTAATGGACAAAAAAGAAATATAGTCACATAGATTTGGTCATTGGACAACCCGCTACCTCTGTTTTCCTGAACTCTAAGAGCTACAAATAGAGTAAAATAAGCTCAGCATTCTGACTGATGTCATGAAAATCTCTAATATCTGTGGTCTTCAAATACTTCCCCTTAAAATAAAGCCATTGGAATAGATCAGTAGTTCTCAAACTATGCTACAGGGGTTCCCTAGTGGTTCCTCAAGGGATAAAGCTTGATGGGGTCCCAAATGGCCCATATGTTCTGAATCTAAATCCTACCCTGTCCTCTCCTCTGAGCAGATCCATTTTTATTAATTTCACTGTATAACCATGTAATATTCCACTTCAGTTGGTAAAAAAATTCAAAAAGCACAACTTTAAAAACTATCAGACTAGCTGATCTATGTTTCCTTCCAGTTCTAGAACTCTAAGATGGTTTAGTAGCTAGTTTGCAAGCTTAATTTAGCTTTTCTCTTGAAGGATTATTCCCGCTTGAATTATTTTAATCCAGGCTTGCTCAGACAAGAGGCATGGTGGGGTCTTATCAATTGGAGTGAGTGGTAAGTGAGAGGGAGGAACCCAGAATTTGGCTGGTTAAGGGCAGAAGGGTGGACCCATGTGGGAAGCTGGATGTTCCAGGGCCCAAGGCCCAGGGGGACTGATTCAGACCAGTGTGGCCATCCAAGTAGCTCTGCCCTTGGGGACTGGGAAGAGTGTAGTCCTCTGCCAAGTAGGCATTAGGGTCCCAATTTGGGAGAAAAGGTTTATTTTCAACAGGATCTTAGAGTATGAATGGTCAAGGATATGGGAATGGCAAGAATGTCAGGGGACTCTAGGGCTCAGCCATGTTGATTGGGGGCTTAAGAATGAACTCCAGTGTAAGCAAGGAACCAGAGAGCCAGAAAGCGAATATAAGACAAGGTCCAGGTGGGGCCAGGGCAAGGCACAAGCAAATAGACAGGAGGCTTCCTGGAAATCACCCAATCTCTCTGGATTGCTAGACAAGACCATTTTCAGATCCCACCAGCTAGTAAAATAAGATTTTGGTTGGACTTCCTTGTTCAAGTAGATTGGCTCATCCTTAGTATAAACCTATTGTAAGAGGTGTCAGTGATTTCTTCTGGGAGAGGAAATGATGGAGAATTTTTAGAAATAAGTGGAGGATGATAGTGTCCAGAACATGAGAGACATTATCCCAACATATGCTGAGCTATTCAGGCCATATCTGAGCATTAATTCCAATAATCCTAGAATTGGCCAGATCTGTTTTGCTGGAGTAAGAGATGTGTCTACACAGCACTAACCCCTACTCAAGGCATGAAATGTGCTGAATAATAGTGTTGCTTTGTAACCATGAATTCAAGGCAAGTTTCAGGGTGGTTTTACCAGCTTGTCAGCATTGTTTATTGACAACGGTAAGATTGATGATTTGTATGTGGTCTTGGTGAGATCCGCAGAGGGTTCTGACATTGACTCTAGTTACATAACAAGAAACATGCCTACCTGACCAGAAAGGTGTAAGGAGCCCCAGTCAGGAATCCATTTGGGGCTCCCTGGTTATAAGGTGTTCTTTGCACATGTGGGTGGTTCCTCATTCATGAGAGAAAGCACTTCTAGAATGACCCTTACGGAGGGAGGATAATTAGAGTTTGGCCCAGACTTTCATCCCTTGCTGGGAGCCAACCTTTGGCTATGATGTATATCTTTATTTTAATATTGTTGCTATATTGTATCTTTTTTTGCTTGCAATGAACTGTAAATTCATAAGCATTGTCATATTGGGTTCTGTGAATCTCCTTCAGCAATCAAACTCTGTGGCTATCACCATTATCAAACCTGGAAACCAAATTTTCATAAAAATTGAGTCCAAAGATGGAGACCAAAATGTAGAATGGTCTGAAACCATGTCACGTAATTAAGAATTGAAAGAAGTAGAGAGGCTTCATTTGCGGAAAAGATCTAAAGAACTGTACTTTTAGTAGTGTTTTGTCTATGTCTTTTTCAACTTAAAGATTGCGTTGTTAATTTTTCACATATCTCTAGAAGGCAAAACATAGCAGTAGAATGATAGTACTTAGAGGCATTTAACTAAGAGAATGAAATATCTAACAATGTCGGGGCTATTTTACCTAAAATGGGCTTCTTTGAAAAGTTGCAATTCCTTGTTTCTAGAAGGTTTGAGAGACTGGATGACAACATTTCAGATATACGTAGATGGTTTTCATTTTGACACTAGACACAATAATTTCTACCTTCTCTCTCAATGCTAATATTTTATAATTCCAAGATTTTTGAGAGCATAGATAAGAAGAGCCCCTATTACAGTGACATCAAGCTTCATTAGATTTATTCTTTGTACCTTTAAAAAGTTTTCTTTACTCTGTGTGTCTAAATTCATTATGTCCTGTGTATATTACAACTCCCCTACTGCCTTTTGGCAAAAGTGAGCATCCAAGATTCAACTCAAAGTCTTAAAAAGAAAAATCAAAGCCTTATTTTCTCACAGATTTCCTTATCATTAATATAAAAAGGAAAAAAGGGAGAGAATTAGAACTATCTTTGGGCTGATTGTTAAGAGCTACAATAATGTATCCAGGAAACAAATATAATGGAAGAGTGCTGGGCACAAACTCTTTTCACTGGGAGGAAAAAACAAGAAAAACCTCTAAGCCCTCTAAGCCTCTAGGGCTGTGGTTCCCAGTCCCCCGGGGATGTATAGGGAGTACCCGGCTGCACAGCAGGAGGTGAGGGCAGGCGAGCAAGCGAAGCTTCATCTGTATTTACAGCCGCTCCCCATCGCTCACATCACAGCATTAGCTCCACCTGCTGGCAGATCAGCGGTGGCATTAGATTCTCACTGTAACTGTGCATGCCAGCAATCTAGGTTGCACGCTCCTTATGAGAATTTAATGCCTGATAATCTGAGGTGGAGCTGAGGCGGTGACGCTAGTGCTGGGGAACAGCTGCAAATACAGGTTATCATTAGCAAAGAGGTTTGATGGCACAATAAATGTAATGCACCTGAATCATCCTGAAACCACACTACCCCACTCCACACCACCCCTACCCCATCCGTGGGAAAATTGTCTTCCAAGAAACTGGTCCCTCGTGCCAAAAAGGTTGGGGACCCCTGCTCTAGGGCCCCAGGGTACCAGCTTGGTTGCTTGAGGGGCAGCACACCAGCGCAGTTCATTGGGTTCAAGCACAGGCAGCCAGACAAGAGGCTCAGAAACAGACAAGTTTGCTGCAGAGAGAGAACCTTCCCCAGGAGAGAGGTGCTTTAGCTTTGCTCCACGTGCAATGGTCCAAGCTGCTGTTGATGGGGTGGCGGGGGCGGGAGACAGTTCCCGATGAGCCCGCAATTCAGGATCTGGAGCTTTACTGGGTGGCAAGTGGGGAACCAAATAGCTACCGGAGTCTGAGTCACTGGCAATTGAGAACATTTTGAAGATTCATTTTTTCAAAGGGGAGGCCAGAGAGGATGATGATGGGACCAAAAATAAGGCCTGGCTGCAGGAATATTTAACATAGAGGACTGGATCTGAGGAGGTACAAGACTCTCAGGAAAGGAGCAGCAGCCTCTCTGCAGCAGCAGGCCTGTGGGAGACAGCCACCAAGGTGCCAAGCCAGTTCCAGCAGCGAACGCCCACATGCTTACTCCCATACTAATGCAGGAAAGAGCCTTGGGCTTTTCTCCTCAGAACAACTTCTGAATAAAATACGATTTGCATTTCATCCAAAAAAGGTAGCCTCTTGTCCAAGCAAGTATTTGCAAAGCCTCTCTTCACAAGTCCTCAGTGCAGGGAACGAGCCTGTGAACGGAGCCTGGGAAGAAGTGGGCAGCCCCCTTTTCTCAAGCACCACCGTCCATCATGGCCTCGCACTTCATAAATAAAGCAAAGAGGAAAACTTTCCTCAGCCACATTTAAGCCAGAGAGGTGTATATAGCTTTAACAGATCCAGGACACTTATCTCAAGCAGGAGTGTAATTTCATGGTAATAATTTGCTTAAAGTGTTGCTGATTGCTTCTTATTTCTCTCCTGTTAATGACTTTTGCACCTTTCCACTGTTCCTTTTATATGTGCTGCTATGGCAATTACCCTACAGGAAGCTGTTTAAACAACACGGGGCCTTTCCCTAGGCTGCTAGCAACTGCACTGGACACTCCCAAGGCCTGAAAAGTCTCTTTCATATAGGTTCTTCCTATTTTGAAAAGAAAAGTTTTTTAACATCTGTCAATAACTCATTCCTTTACAGTT
Organism: Indri indri; assembly: GCA_004363605.1. Classification (NCBI taxonomy): domain Eukaryota; kingdom Metazoa; phylum Chordata; class Mammalia; order Primates; family Indriidae; genus Indri; species Indri indri. Next base: position 16,344 of record RJWJ010020408.1, on the reverse strand, counting down.
GCTGCTACCCTTAAAGTACATATATTCATAAGGCAACTGAGAAAAGGTGATTTGCTGTTCATAAATTTCTTAGCGACTGAAACCAGCTTGCAAAATGTGGTGTGGAGTGCCTTGGTTTGGATGCATATAAGAATATATCTCGTTTCGGCCAGAAGTCCGACATGCAATGTCTTGGAAAGTGTGGTAGCAGTCTGAAGGTTATTTGAAAGCCTTTTAATCCTTACATTTTTAAAGCAACTCATGCTGGCAGATTTTGGAAAAGTATTTTCTTCCCCTATTGGCAATGATTTCAGATTTGAATGATGTAGTAGGTTTTCCCATATTTTATGGAGGAAAAAAAAATTAATAGCATGCTCCTCATGTCACCAGGGAACATAGTGCCTGGAAATGCCTGGGACTAAGGGGCACACACAGCACATTAACAGTTCTGTGGTTCGCCCCACCTCTCAGCCTGTCTTCTCCTATTTTGGTTTCCACCCATCTGTTCTTTCCATTTATTTGCCTTCTTCCAGTCCTGGCCATCCATCTTCTCCTCTCTTCGACTTCCCTCAGATGCATGCATGCTCTCATTCTTTTCTGCAATGGCTGCCCTTCTCCCCTTACTGTAATTCCACACAGGGCAGTCCTGTGATCAGAGAGGTGGACAGACAGTGAACAGTGGGTGCTCCTCAGGGTCAAGTATTTGGTTCCATTGCCCAAGTTCACCATTTCAGCCCGAAGGTGAGTATGAATGAGGAACTGAATAGAGATCCAAGATACTGCATGTGCGTCAGCACCGCTGTGACAGCCCAGGCTCTGAATCACAAGCACTTTAATCCCTCAGTGACAAACCCACCTAAGGAAAGGGATACCTGAAACCAGACCAGGAAATATTTGTGCAGGAGGCAGGGAATTTGATCTGCATGGCTTTGCTCAGTCACTAGAATTCTAACTGAAAACAAGGACAAGTCCTAACTCCAAAAACAGAGTGTTCTCAACACCCAAGTCAATCATCCTGAAATGTAACCTAGGAAGAGTTTACCAGGGCTGTCATCCGAAGATTCCTTTCTATAATTTTTGGTCTGTTTTCAGGAAAGCCTTCTCCTCTGGGTCCTGCACTTTCCTTCTGCCACATCATTCCTGTTAGAAAAGAAAGTTATTTCTGCAGACTCAGGTAGGTTTCATTCATCCATTGTTCCAGAAAATATATATGAAGTGCCTACTATGTGCCACACATTGCTCTAGGTGCCCAGTGATTCCTGCCTTCGCAGAGCTTATATTGCAGAGGTGGGCAGGAGGGACAATGAACACACTAAGTAAGTAAATCACCTTGAATGTTGGAAGGCAATAAGTGCTATGAAAAACTGAATAGAGTAAATGAGTGTGTGGCAAGTGGCAGTATAAATAGGGTAGCCAGAGAGGACCTTATTGAGGAGGAGATATTTGAGCCAAGTCTTAAAGAAGGCGAAGGAGTTACCCAAGCAGACTGCAAGGAGGGAGCATTGAGGAAGAGCTAGAGCAAATGCCCTGCAACAAGAGCATGGCTCTTGTGACCCAGGAGCAACAAGGCAGCCACTGGGGCAGGATCAGAGTAAGAGGCAAGAGTAGGAGGCAATGAGGTCAGAAGGTAATGGGGGCTTTACAGGCCCTTGCGTACACTTGGGCAGTTATTCAGAGAAAAGTGGAGAGCCATTTGAAAGTTTTGGAAAAGAGGAGTTGAATGGAAAAGAGGAGTTCCATTTAAAAGGGTCACTCTGGCTACCCTGTTGAGAACATAGAGTGTAGAGGACATTTCGGGTCATATGTAGCCCGGAGCTGGGAATGTTTCCTTGTTGTTTTGTTCCGAGAATATGCCTGGGGGCTTGCACGTGAGCCAGGGCGCCCTGACCCTGCAAACAGGAGGGGCTAGAGAGCTTAGGATGCAAACATCGGCTCTCTAGAAACAAAACAACAAGGAATAGGGCATGTCGAGGTGGGACAATGAGGGAACAAGGAAATTGGGTGGGACAGTTGCCAAACAGGCTGTGTTATAAATAAAGGCGCTGCAGCAGGAAGTCACTGCAGTCTTGTACCGTCTTCGTGTGTGTATGTCTCTTTGTCTCTGTGTTCATTCCTCGTCCCTAGGCGGGCCACGACATAGAGTGTGTGTGTGTGCGCGCGCGCGTGTGTGTGTGCGCGCACACGCGCATGCACGCATGTGTTTCGTGGGCAGGAGGAAGCAGGAAGAAGATTTAGGAGGCCACTTAATCCATGCAAGAGATATTAGCAGCTCCAGCAGAGTGACAACAGTGGAGGTGATGCAAAGGAATCAGATTCTGGGGATAAATTCTGAAAGCAGAGCTGGTAGGATGTCCTAATGAATTGGTTGTGAGATGAGAAAGAAAGAAGAGTCAAGAATGACACTCAGTTTTTTGGCCTAAGCAATTGTAAAGGTTGAGTTGCCCACCTGCAATGAGGGAGACAGCAGGTAGAGAAAGTTGGATAATGGAGATTAGAAGTTTAGTTTAAAATGCATTGAGTTTAATAGGTTTCTGTCATTGAATAATGGATACAACATATTGCAATACTATTAGGCACTATCCTATTATTTTACAGATTGTAAATATTGTGATTTACAATTTGCGCATGTCTAGAAAAGCTAAAAAGTCACAGTTAAGAAAATTAAAGGTGATTTTGAAAAGTAGCCCGGAATCCACAGAGTGATTCTGTGGACTAATCTTATCAGTATGTTAAGAAAGTACACTATCTCTTTTCAAGGAAACCACTGGATGTTAGACAAATGGCTTACTTAAGTAAATTGACCAGCTTATTCTGACGAATGTGATTTCTTCATCTCCTCTGTCCCCTGCCAGTCTCACACAGGATCTCCTGTGCACAGGGTGTAATGACAATGTGCCATGGTTTATGGTTGTGGCTTCTTGGGAAAGCCTACAGAAGCTGCTAGACTCATAGAACAGGGCAGAGAAATAGGGGCTTTTCCCCCAAATTGGTAGCTTTCCATACCAATGGTCCACACTTAATGCTTGAAGTAGTGGGAGCAAAAAGGCTTCATGGATGAAGCACTGAGTTTACTGTAAAACATACAAGAAATGTATAGAAGCTCAAGCAAGAAACTCTGTGGGGCAGGTGGTTTTTGTGGGACTATAAGCAAGATGGAGCAAAGAAAATATGTAGCTGTTCTGCCTCTTCAGCGCACTGGTCTAATTTTAACCAAATCTGGAAATTAGGTCTGGGCTGGCAGTGCCCAGGAAGTGAACTCACTGAAAATTCCAGTGGTCCCTACTGTGTGTTATTTCTGGGACAAAAGACCCATAGGGTTAATTTTTTTCTATTCTTCTGTTTGGAACAGTAGCTTCAATAAAATAATGGATTCTTTTTGAATAAAGAAGAAACAAATGAATGTTTTGACTCCAGAAATTAAACAGAATTTCAGAACTGCATTAGATAAAATAAATCGTTCAAAGAACAAAGAAATTTTTTCCTCTCTCCTTTATTATGTAACAACTCCAAGGTCAGCATTTCAGGCCGGTGGGCAGCTCTGATCCATAAGGTCATTTGGGAATCCAGGCTGATGGCAGCTGTGCTGTCTTCCACATGAGGTCTTCAAGGTCACTCTGGTCTTTACAATTCCTGGAGAAAAGGGAAAAGAGTAGAAGTTCGAGACCAAGGAGTTCCTCTTAAACCAGTGAGGCAGCAGTTGTACATTTCACTTTTGCTCACAATCCATTGGCGAGAGCCAAGTCACATGACCACCCTTGCTGCAAGGGCAGCTGAGAGCACAGTACTCACTGGATAGTCACGTGACAGCTACAGCTCTGTTACTATGGAAGAAGATGAGAACACGTTTCGGAAGGAAAATTACCTGCTTCCATCCCAATAGCATTCTTAACTGTAAGGTGGACTGGGAAATAAGCACTGAGCTCCAAGTAGGGGAATACATTTTTCTGAAAAAAACCTCCATTCTATAAAACTGGTCAGAGGACACCATTACCACCCCAACACTAACCCAGGTAGGATTATACAAAGGGTGGGCATTCCCTGAAATTTCAGGGATTTCAGATTACCTGGGAGTTTAAGAACTTGATCTTAGACCATCTAGCTCAAATACCCTACCTTAGGCCCTAGGATCCCAATTTTGTTTGGACATTTGACCAGTATCCATATGTATGCCTCGGGTAGCCAACATAAGTTAGTTAGGTCCAGAAAAACTAACACACACACACACACACACACACACACACACACACACACACACTAACCACACCAATAATAAAAAATATAAATACTAACGTCTTTCTGGAAAACCTCTTTCTGGAAAACCTGCTATATTTGCACTATTTAAACACATAACAGGATACTTGCCCATGTACTCTGGACCAGAGAACCTTTAGTTAAACCAACAGTCTCAGAATAACTTAGGTTGGTAAAAAAACAAACGAAACAAAACAAAAAAACCACACAATCCCTTTCTTTTCCAGAGAAAAGATTAACTTATAATAATAGCTAATATTTATTGAGTGCCTACTACATGCTAACATTTTATATATATCGTATCATCCTAACTAACCCTCAGAATTATTCTGTAAAATATTTATAGCAATGTTGAAACTGAAGTCCAGAGAAGTTAAGTAAATTCTCTGTTTTATAAGTAATGATTGAGTCAGACTTTGAACAGAATTTCTGACTGTAAAACTTATACTCTTTCCTCTATGCTACACTGACTCCAGCTATGCCAGGAATAATTTGCATTTGAGTCATGTAGGGAGACCAAAGTGTAAATGATAAATTGGGACTATTTTGTGGGGCATAGGTTAGATTACTTTGTGTGGTTCTAGCAGAGCTAGAAAAAGTGGAAGGAAGGCACAGGAAAGTAGATTTATAGAGAGAAGGAACAAGAGCTTGAAAACAATCCCAGCTGTCTGATAGCAGTGTCAGCTCTAAACATGGTACTGAGTTCCCCAATGTGAGGGTGCTCGTGCAGAGGTTTGGCAAGCGTTCATCAGTTTCTTGTAATGGAGAGTAAATTCAATGACTTCTAAGGACCCTGCTAATTCTGTGGTTCCTCTGTGCTAACTTCAAATGTATAAGATGTCGTTTACTTTCTTTGAAAACGTTTTATTTAAGATAATTAAACTTTAGGTTATGGAGACTTAGATATCTGTTTTCTGAACCCATTTTTAAATCCTGTCCATGATTTTAGAATATAATGGGAAGCAGTTGAGCATATAGGTTAGGACTTCATTTTCAGAATCAGATAACTGGCCCCATGACTCAATGACTCCAGAATGCACAAGCTATGTCACTTAAACTCTGCAGGCTTTAGTTTTCTCAACTGCAAATGGGAGTAATCAAGTCTATCTTATAGTGTTACTATATTACATGACCTAATATTTATAAAATCCCAGGCATAGCACCTGGGACATAGTAAGGGTCCCATAAATGATGGTTATTTTTGTAAATAATAATGCAGAATTGAAAGAGCAATAAGCAACATTGGAAAATCTTAACCACACCACTAATCCCAGAATTTTGCTCTTCTGTTTGTAGATCATTATCTGTAAATGTAACCCAACCACACACACCCCATATACCACCACCGCCCCCAAGGTGCTTGATTTAGTTTATTGGTAGAACCCAAAATTCACTTGGGTAATTTTATTGCCTTCTTCCCACAGAGGAGCAGGAGTGAGCAGTGAGGATGGAGGGGAAGCAGAGTTGCCCCCATGTAAGAAGATCCTTCTCAGTTACTGCTTCTCACAGGGAAAAGACGTGCAAATGCATCTGGCCTAGAGGGAATAGAAACTAAAGCTAACTCCTAAGGCATACCCAGAATAAGCCACACTTTTGGAGCAGCCTGCAACCTGCTCTAGCTTTTGAGAGAGAAGTTGATCTAAAAATCAAGCTGAAATACTGAAGAAAACTGAAGGGACATTGGAATTTTGTTGAAGGTTTAAGTATATGTGCTTTTGTATGTAGGTATATTTGAAAACTGCCCCTATGCTATGTTTTTTAATTTGTTTTATTTTATTCTCCACATCTTCACCAACACTTGTTATCTTCTGTTTTTTTGACAGTAACCATCCTAATGGGTGTGCAGTAGTATCTCAGATTTGCATTTCCCTAATGATTAGTGATGTTGAGCATCTTTTCATATGCTTACTGACCATTGGAATATCTTCTTTGGGAACGTGTCTATTCAAGTTATTTGCCAACTTTTTCATTGAATTGTTTCATTGTTGTTGTATTGTAGGAATTCTTTATATAATCTGGATATTAACTCCTTATCAGATATGTGATTTGCAGATATTTTCTCCCATTCCATGGTTTGCCTTTGCATGCTGTTGATTGTCTTTTTTCCTTTTCTTCTTCCTTTTATTTTTAATCAACATGTAATAATTGTACATACTTATGTGATTGTGTCTTTTGATGCACAAAAGTTTTTAATTTTGAGGTAGTTCAATTTATCTTTTTTCTTTTGTTGTCTGTACTTTTGGTGTCATATACATGTATAAATTTATATTTTATGCACAAGGTTCTCAAGCAACCACTGAAATGTTGATGGGATGTGAAAACTCTGTGACTCAAGGGGCCAAGCTCAGTATAATCTTGGGATTTAGCATGTTTGTCTCAGTGGCTGAACAGTAGGATATGACAACGAGGTTGCTTCACTCTGGCCAACCATGTTTGTTGACCAAAGGAACAAAAGATTATTCCACTTAATAAAATGAATAGCATCCGTTTCTGGAGCAGGACCACAGGCCAGGCACTTTCCATATGTTCTCTCACTACTAACCTGTGAGACATACTGCTAGGTTCATTTTCTACGTGAGGAAACTGGGGTTCGAAAGGGGAGTCATTTTCTCACTTGCAGAGAGCAAATGGTGAGCTGTGAATTAAATCCAAACCTGGATGACCCACAGCTGGCACTGACAATGCTCATCTTGGGGACACAGAGAAGATGCAAGTGAGGGTGACAGTGTTTCATGAAGCCATTGCTACCTCTGTGCAGACTGGCTGGGGATCCAGAACCTTTGCTTCAAACGTTCCCGAGGGAGCCCTGCAGAACTGCGAGTAAATAAACAGAGCAGACCCTGCTGCAGAAACACCACTGAGCTACCGGGCATAAAATCAGAGCGCCTTTGTTTACAGGGCAGCCTGTGCACAGAGGCAGAGGGCACTGAGATGCCGGGATCGTGCTCTCCAGGCGCCGGCAGCTCAGCCCTGCCTGCTGTCACAGCGGGACAGGCGGCTGTGTGGAGGGTCACATGTCAGTGAGTAATCACCAAGAAAAGCAACTCTCTGAAGGGCTGATCAACACTTCAGGGTCAGGACATGCCGCACAGACGTGTGGATGTCTTTGCGTGTGTGTTCGCATTTTAAGTACCTATTAAGACCTGTCAAACATGGTCAAGCATCTTTAATGAAATGCCGGGGCTAGTCTGTATGCACCCTTATGCAACTGTTTGTTTCTGCCCACTTGTAACTTCATAAATGTTTTTCCACAGAATTTCATGTTAACTTATTTACCTCAGCAAGTCAATAAAATGCATTTTGAAGGGATCATTTTTTATTTTGTTCACTCTTGGTATTCCAAGAAACATTTTTTTTCTACTTCATATACACAAACTCTCTCCAACTATTTATGCAGCCAAATTAGAATTTAGAATCTAGAGGTGGACAAACTGTCACTTAATTGTCAAATATCTCCTTGAAACAGTGCGTTTCAGTCAAAGCGTTTGAAACAGTGCAATGTGTCTAGCACGAATTCTCTTAATTTTTAATCCTATGTGCATTTCAAGGGGAATTTAATCCATCTGGTTCTCATTCACTTCCTCTTAACTCATCAAAGTGGTACTTTGTACGTGATGTTTGATGTCCAAAATGCCTAGTGGGTTTTTGAGTCTTTATAAAGAGCCCCCCTGCCTGTCCATTTGTCCTCTTCATAGCATCAGCCAGAATCAAGAAGTTATATTTTATTTACCTGACATAGTTTCAAATGACCAGAAAGGTGTACATGAGCAAGTGTCAAAGCACTCAGCCTTCCGCGGTCACGATTTTGGAGTGTGATACAGTGCAAGGCTCTGGGTGGCAGGTTGCTGGGGGCTGTGTGGGCTCGGCAGGGCCTGGCTGCTCAGAAGTGGAGGCCACACACTCTGTGCTGTCCCCTGGCTTGGGATCTTTGTCCACAGTGGGTGTCCCCAGGCACCGGGAGCTGTGCTCTGACACTTCCTTCACGCAGCACTATGCACATGTGGCTCCACAACCTGTCCCTCCCCTGCAGCACAGCAGAATCAATGGGCCCCTGGACAAAGCTTTTTCGTCATGTGTGTCTTCTGTGATTACTTCAAAACACACTCTTAACTCACGCTCTGCTGTATCCAGAAAGCCACACATTCAGCTGCCATGCTGTTCCAAATTCTGCCAGCAGGAAACTTTCTGCCATCTTCTCGGGCCTCGGCGCTTCTCTAAGTCTTTCGAAGAATGACCACAAAATGCCTAAATTTCTCTCATGATAAGAAGAAAACCAGCCTAACATTCCAAAAACAGTTGCAGAATTTTGGCACCAGAAGTGGCCTTTAAGATCATGCGCAATGTTAACTAACCAGGTATCTGTGAAAATGAAATTGTTCACCTTATTTTCATATTTGTTCTTTCTTTTAAATGTTTGGTGACACGTGGTCATGGCCTCAGTCAGCCTCTGCGCTCATTAGTCACTCAGTCAACATTTACTGACCACCTACATGGAGTCAGACACTCTGCTAGGCCCTGAGGCTTTCGGAAAGTCAGCCTGTCCTCGTAAGAGCCACTCACATATCCCCTGCCCCTTGAAAGCCGACAGCCCAGTGTCCTTGCTGCTGCTGTGCCCTTCTGAACCAGCCTCTGTGTGTGCATGTGGGGCCCGAGCAGACAGGCAAACGGCTGCTTTCTTACTAGTCACAATAAAAAAAAAAAAAGGTCTCCTAAGCTTCAAGTTATTCTTTGTTTTGTAGGGATGGAAAGGTGTGACACTTTCCTCACCCATAAGGGTCATGGCCAACGCTCCTATGACAAAAGACGGGGTAACGAAAGAAAAGCATAACAAATTTATTTAACCAAAGTTTGATGTGACACGAGACCCTTCGGAAGTGAGGACCCGAAGACCCAGGGAAAAGTGTCTATTTCTGTCCTTAAGCTTGATGGAGAATGGACAGCAATGTAGAAACAGGATGGGTCGAAGGGATATGACCGAATGGTGCTAGACTGAGGAGGGAAACCTAACAAGGCCTGCCCGTTCAGAGTCTTCTTAGCCACTTTGGGTAGCATTTCCTGCTCCTAAGCACGGGGCAGGACCCCTCCCCAATGAGGGTTTTCAAGAGGAAAGGGAGAGGGTGACCTTTCTAGGTGTTACGGCTTGCTTTGGGGGAGAGGGGTTCTATTTTTTTATGACCTACATTGGAGAAGAGAAATTCTGATTTCTATGACTCACTTTGGGGGGGAAGGAGGGGCGGGAGACAAGAGAGCAAGAGAAAGTCAGAGAGAACTTCCTTCTGAAACCTTTCCAGTGTCCGTCGGTTCAAAGTACACAGCATGTCAAGGAACCACACTTTGGAGTACTGTGTTCTGAGCCCCAACGGTTTCCAACATCAAAGACCAAATGTATGAACATTTATATAAACTCCAACACTCCAAATATCACAGTGCAACATTACATCTCTACCCTTCAGCCTGTTGAAGATTTTACTGGTGCTTTTATGTCTTAACGTGAAGATGGAAAACATTCATAGATATGAGAAGGTAGTAATCCATTATTTACAACTTGGCCCTTGTGGTAGCTAGAGATACTTTTGTCAGTTTAAAGAAATAGAAAATTTCCCCTTTTTGAACTGACATTTTTTAGTTATTCCATCTCCCTTAATGACTGTGTGTTATCATTGCACCATAAAGGAAAAGTTTTCATGCTGACGATTCATATTCCAGTGAGATCATCTGAATTTTTAGGACCTCAAATAGAAATCATATTGGGGAAAGAATGAGCCTAGCTCAATCGAGACAGGCTGAGAGCTTATCTTGCCAGGACATAGGCTCCCCAGTGGGTGGGGGAGATGGTCATTGCTGCCTTTCTTTCTTTCTTGTCTGAATTCAAGCAGATGTGGTTAGTCACTGTGCAAGGGAATGTGTAGAAATCTAAGTATTTGTGTTTGTGTTGCCAGGTCTAAATCAGCCAGGTGGTAATTTTTCTGGGAGCCCAACGTAGGCACTAAATTTTGCACTCACCCACCAAATGGTACACATGCCCCTTAATCTGTCTTCCTGCAGGAGGGCTCCCTTGGCACGGTACTGCCTGAAATTGGGGCCAACCTTTCACTGGAGCCCCTTCCTGTGAATTACAGCCTGAAGCATGGGGGCTGAACAGAAAACAGCCTTCAGAAATTCAACTGGAAGGGCTGACCAGAATTCAACCTAATGTTGAGAATAGCAGGAAAGCTTCTATTATTCTACTTCATTCTATCTGCTGTGAGGCAGTGCGGCGCCTGGAGTCTGACTGAGCTTAACTCATTTCCCTGGATTTCCGTGTCACAGCCACAGTGTCTACTAAAGCCAAATATCTCACTCCTGAGACTCACTACACTTCCTGATATAGGATGCACTTGCCTGTCTCCCAGTGACCTTCAACACTAATAAAGGAGTCATAATATGACCTAGACAAGACCTAGGAGCCAATCAGAATGCAAATGATTGATGGGAGGGCTTTCAGTTATCTACTATTTGTTCTGACACTTTGGTGTGGTTCTTTTTGTTATGAGTGTGTGGGTAGGAGGCTTAAAAATACATTACAGGCATTGCTGTCCACATTGTTAAAGGTTAATCCTAAAAATGTGGCAAAAGAAACTGTGTGTTACAGACTGGAGCCTCACAGGCATAAGCTACAGTTTTTGTTCTCTCTTTCCTTGGTTTGCTGGAAGAATGGCAATGGCACTTTGGAAACGATTCTCAAATATGAATTGTCTCCTGTTCTAGGCATGGGGTTAGAGGGAGCTGATTTTCTCATTTGCACTGCTGACTGCTTTGATCTTCTCTGTTTGCCTGCCCTCAAATGTTATCAAAGTAATTAGCATTTCTGCAGAAAAATCACGAATTCACCAGCCTCTCCTTTCTTCTTTTGGCCTCTTCATATTTCTTCCAAAATAAAATAAATGTTTGGTCTGATGCATAATGTGGAACTATGATTAAAATAACGGGACTGAAGAAATTGTTGGAGTCATCTTTTAAGTTTGCTGGTTGTCACATTTCAGTATGTTCAGGTTCAAATTCCTCTTTTTTGAGGAAAGCTTTTGATATTTCTACTATTCCTATCCCTGTCTACTTAGTACATTTAGATTCAGAAGGTCAACTTACATCAAGCCTGGCAGAGTGACAGGCTGCCTAAATGTCAGTTACCCTTTTATATTTGGAAGCGTCCACTAGTCAACATGCAAGAAGTCCTTGTCTAACCTACCCTGGAAGTTTTGGGCTGCCATCCTTGGGGAATAAAGGTCTAAGGTGATCTACCACATCCCTACCAGGAATGGTCGCCCTATATGAGCAAAAGCAAATGGGGTCAGACTCCTCCATCTATTATACCAGAGGCAGACTGGAATGGCACCTCACGCTCCATGATAGCAGCTCCCAGCAGGCGAGGGGTATGCACAAACATCTCTGGCTCCTTTTGATAGCCTGTCATGAGTTTGTTACTTATTGAGCCCTTCTTCAACCTATTTATACTTTTATCCTCTACTACATCCTGGGATAATGAGTTTTAATATGTACTATGTGTAAGTATTTCCTTTATTCTTCTTATCATTATCTCTTTCCATTTTGAGACATACAAATGAATTTGCTAATTTGATGAATGAGTTATTCAAAAAGTTCCCATCAAGATTTCATATATTTCTAATGTATTTCACTTTAATACTTCCATTTCCATGTTGAAGAATCCCACCACTTCTTTTCAGTCTGTTCTAGAGTTTGAGTTAATTAATACTTTTGAGTTCTACTATGTGCTGAGCACTGTGTTGGATTCTTTCTCATATAATAATAATACCTGACATTTATTGTGAGTTTACTGAATGCCAGGCATTGTTAAAATAGTTTACATGAATTATTGCATTTAATTTTTTCAACCATCACATAGTTTTATCTCATTTACTGAGAATAATCATATGGATTTATGTTATGATCCTTACTGGACAAATGACAATGCTAAGGTTCAGAGAATTTTAAGTACTTTGCTCAAGAACAAGGACCAAGAACCAAGATTCACACCCATATCCCTGACCTTACCCATATATAGCATCCTCCATCCCTTTTAGCTGTAACGTATAAACCCATAGAAAACTAGCTTTAATTCTATTGGGTGCTTGCCTTATCTAAATAATTTTTAGGGCTGGATTGTTTCTAACGTATTATACAGATCACGTTTTTAAAGTAAATTTCTGACTTATTCTTCTACCTGTCTATTGTAGATTGATACTAACACACAAAGGTTTGTGGTCCGCAACCTTTTTGGCACCAGGGATCGGTTTCATGGAAGAAAAGTTTTCCACAAACTGGGGGCAGGGGATGGTTTCAGGATAATTCAAGTGCATTACATTAATTGTGCAGTCAAACCTCTCTGCTAATGAGAATCTGTATTTGCAGCTGCTCCCCAGCACTGGCATCACTGCCTCAGCTCCCCTTAGATCATCTGGCATTAGATTTTCATTAGGAGAGCACCAGCAACCTAGATTTCTCCCATGCGCAGTTTACAGTAAGGTTCATGCTCTTATGCGATGATGCAAGCGATGGGGAGCGGCTGTAAATACAGATGAAGTTTTGCTTGCTCACCTGCCACTCACCTCCTGCTGTGCAGCTGGGTTCCTAACAGGCCACAGACTGGTATCGGTCTGTTGCCCTGGGGCTGGGGACTGCAATGATACAGTGTCTGAGTAGAACACAGTGTACTTATAGGAGAGCAGACCCAACCATCAAGTGCATAACATGGTATAGACATACCTTAATTCTCATCAACTAGAAAGTTACAAAATTCCACGTCCTACACAAGTACTTAATATAGAACCTTTGTTGGTACCTTTGGAACTTGCTTTAATTCATTTGCTGTGTTTGGTTACTCACCTTTGGTTATGGAAATGTTATAAAATGTTAGTGACTGTCTATTGAAGGGAAATTCTCCATAAAATAATCTAGAGCAAGAAACTGAAATGAAGTCTTTAAAATTATTTAAATATGTGCATGTTCAAAAGGCTTTCCCTTTTACTCTCTTTTAAATTCATGCTTATTTCCTTAAACCTTTCTTCAAAATACTTATTTTCCATCCTTTTAATCACCTTTGAAGACCCTCCAAATTTTCTATTTCTCTCAAGTTATGATGCCCAGAAAGGGGCACAATTTACCAACAGTAAGGCATGTAGACTATTTAAAGGTTCTTGCGTCCTCTTCTTAGATTCCAAATTCCCCATATTGTGCTTTCAGTGAAACATCACACTGTAACACTTCACCTCTGATTGTTACCACCAAAAAAACAAAAACAAACAAAAAACCTCTAGTTTTTTTTGGTTTTGAGTTTAGGGTTTTTTTTCACATCCAGATTAAAATTTACAAATGTGTCATGCTATGGTTTGAATGTGTCCCCCAAATTTCATGTGTTGGAAACTTAGTCCCCAGTGTGGCAGCATTGAAAGGTGGGGTCTTTTAGAGGTGATTGGATCGTGGGGGCTCTGCCCTTCTGAATGGGTTGTATTCATGGATTAATGGGTTAATAGATTAATGGTAAATAAATTAGTGGGTTATCATGAGAGTGGACTGGTGGCTTTGTAAGAAAGGAAGAGAGACCTGAGTTAGTATGTTCAGCTCCCCCACCATGTGACACCTTGGGCTGCTTCAGGGACCCTTCAGAGAGTCCCCACCTTCAAGAAAGCTCTGACCAAATGTGGCCCCTTGACCTGGGACTTCTCAGTCTCCATAACTCTAAGAAATAAATGTCTTACTCTTTATAAATTACTCAGTTTTAGGTATTCTGTTATAAGCAACAGAAAATGGATCAATACACTTGGTTAGTTTCCTCCTTGAATTAGAACACTTTGCCTTTCCTACTTCCTCTCAAACCCGGACAGGTTTCTATTTGTCTGCCACTCAATTTAGAGGTTTCTGCATACTTTCTGTTTGCTCTCTTCTCCTATGTAAAACTTTCACTTTAAACGTGATCCCAGCATCATAACCTGTAGAATAAAACATTTCCCCCAGGATGGCACAGTGACCTAATAATAATACCCCTCTCTGATTTTGTAGCCCAGTCCCCCAATGTAGCTGGTGCAAATTTTCATATGGAAATAACATCATCTACAAAGCACTATGCCACTTGTTTCTGCAATGAACAAGCTCCTAACACAAATTTGATGTCATTTGCAGAGGAGAAAACTGGGCTTGATGAAGTTGATTGCTTCGATGATGCAACAAGTCGTGCTTGAACTCCTCTCTGTCTGGAGGGAGAAGGCAGACTCTAGAAACACACAACTTGATTCCTGTGGCAGGTATGTGCTGAGGAAGAGTGGTGGATCTTCGCTCACACAGGGCTGCTCTCCACTGAAGTGTCAGCCGCACTCATCCTTGAATCGCCAAGAACTTGTCTTCTTCCAAGAGGCTGCCTCAAACACAGAGTCTAGTCTTCTTTTTTTTTTTTTTTTTTACAAAAAGGACTAATTAGGAAGAAAACTCTAAGGTCTCTTGTAAAAATATCACTAAAATGCTTCATGGTGATTTCTCAGCAGCTCTTTGTCCCTCAGATATATATTTTCATGGGCATTTCACCAGACATTAACTGAAATGCTAAGCTAAATTTTTAGCTATCCTTGCATGTATTGATAATTAATAAGCTGATTAATAAATTATAGTAATGAGGGACCATTAAACCATGATAAATTACAATAATTATTTCAACATAAAGATTATTCTATAGGATAATAGAGGTTTCTTATGGATTTGTAATCATTTACATATAATGAAATAAAAATATCTTTTTCAATTTTCAAATATGTTATTGAAGCCAAAATTGGATCTTACCATTTTTAACTTTTATATATGCTTGATTTCTATTGCATTTGCTTCAGACTGTGGCTGCTTCATGAAAATGGTAATTTTTTCCAGGTAGTGGAGGGTTTAACCACATTTTATTTCCCCCAAAGCTTATTATTAGTATTGGCAAAAGAATTCTATATTTCTGCAGAAAAATCTAAGGTGTTTACCCAAAAAAAGTTTCTGAGATTATCTATGTCAGTGTTGTTCCAGTTACTCTCTGAGAAGCCTGAGGAGTTGAGACACCTGAGACAGGGGCAAGGAATAAAGTCAGAATAGGATGGGACAGGGAGGGAGATGGTTTGTGCAGTTCCAGGGCACCCACCTCTGCTTGAGTGGAGCAGCTCCACTCTGGATCTGTTTTGCATGTTGGACTTCTGTGTAAGGTTTCATTTGAAGAAAGATCCATCATGTGATACCAGGAATATTATCACTAATAATCAAAAGGACTTGATATCCATTGATCAAATGCCTAAATTTTATAAGTGAGGAAACTGAGCTTCAGAGAGAATAAATGACTTGTTCAAGGTAACACAGCTAACACACATTTGGCTGAATGAATGATCCCTAATAATTAAAAGGCTGTGTTCAAATTAATGTTTATCAAAGGACTACTAAGTGTAAGGCACTATGCTAGGACTCCAAAGAATAAAGATAATAATACATAGCCCTAGTACAGAAACCTGGTAAAAAATGTTACAGAAAAAACAACACTCAAAATCATTCCATCAAACCTACTTGCTTTAGAATTTAGCGTCTTTCTCAAAGTCACACTTCAAGTAAATGGCAGAATCAGGACCCGAATCTGAATCTTCTTACCCCAATTATAATGCACTGTCCATTCTAACAACAGGCCCCCAAATTTGACTTATGAACACCTAGTCTCTCAGGACGATCTTTCACTTTAAAAATTCAACTTAATGTCTGCATTTTAAAGGTTCTGAGAAGTCCTATAGTAAAAAAATGTGCTTATTAACTCCATGAGGTCCTATTCATGTCATATATATTTATATCCCAAAGAACACAATTTGAGAAATTCTGTACTATACCTCCCCTCCCCTAGTCTTTACTAAATTTGAAACTGAAATCTAGTAGGGTTTTCTTTTAAAACCTACATTTCCATGGTTTACACATAATTGTGGCTTGAGAAATGTGATCTCGGTAATAAGTGTTAGACTATGTGTGTTCTTTACATACACATATTGTGTTTGTTACAGAAAATATCATATACATATGTCCAAACGGTGTGAATTAAATGCAATATACCATTTGTTAACA
>RJWJ010020407.1:13408-29216 GCA_004363605.1 Indri indri | reverse complement strand
GATCCTCCTGCCTCAGCCTCCAGAGTAGCTGGGACTACAGGCATGTGCCACCATGCCCAGCTAATTTTTTCTATTTTTAGTTGTTTGGCCAATTTCTTTCTATTTTTAGTAGAGACGGGGTCTCACTCTTGCTCAGGCTGGTCTCGAACTCCTGAGCTCAAACGATCCTCCCACCTTGGCCTCCCAGAGTGCTAGGATTACAGGTGTGAGGCACAGCTCTGGCCAATTGCTGGCTCTTAATTGGGTTACTTTTTTACTGTTTTCCCCATCCAACTTTGGTCCTGTCCTGCAATCCATGTTGCAGTCAGAGTCATTTTTAAAAGCCCTAACAGAGCTCTCCATTACTTGAATGATGTAATCCAAAAGTTTTAATATGGCTTGTAAAGCAATTTTGATCTGGCTCCTTCTGACCTGTCTAGCTTCATCTTTGCCATTGACTAGTACCTCCCCCTCATTGCCAACTTTCAAACTCTCCATTATATTAATTTCTTTTCATCTTTTAAGTCCTGCAGTAGATATTGCCTCCTGACAGCTTTTCCTTAACCACTAAAGAATAGGAGTTAATTATCACTTTGAGGTATTGCCATAGTACCTTCTGTCTCTTCAGTTACAGCATCACCATCCACTCAGTTAATGACATACTTGCATGGTTGCTGGCTCTTAATTTATTTTTAACTACTAGCAAGAGTCAGTCAGTTCTTTAGGTAGTAGTTTCTAATTTTAGTCACAAAGATTTTTTTTATTCAGAGGAAATAGTTTGGATAGCTGATATTATTTCTCGATAAAGTCTAAGGGTCCTTGCATTGATTTTCCATTATTAATACATTTTTATCAAGATTTTTGCTTCATTAAAATATATTTCAAATTCAGTTTTTTTCCTTTTTTTATTTTTACAACAACCCATTCCAAATGAATCAAATTAAGTTTTCATTGTCTCTATTAGACTTAAATGTTTCATGTTTCACAGAGGATGACTACAAAATAAACAGTAATATTTTACCTTACATTTCATATTATTGAAATTTTAGAGGCAATTGTTTTTTATTACAGCTTTAATTTTAATTCAAGAATGTATTCTATTTAGTATTAATAGTGGATTACTTATCTCTTGTAAACAGTATATAATTGGTTTAAACTTTATTTTTTACAGTAGAATTGAGCATAAAATGCAGAGAGTTCACATATACCCCCTGACCCCACACATACATGCTTTCCTACTATCAACATCCTACACCAGAGTGGTACATTTGTTACAATCGATGAACCTGCATTGACACCTCATTATCATCCAAAGTCTATAGTTTACATTAGGGTTCACTCTTGATGAACATTGTGTGGGTTTTGACAAATGTATAGTTGATTATTTAAAAATCGGTTATGAAAAATCTTTCATTGGAGCATTTTTTTCCATTTTTAATTTGCATAATCATTTATTGGGGTTTAAATCTGGTCTGTCTTTATGCTGTTTATTCTGCCTAGTCACTATCCTTTCTTTTTTCTTACCTTTTATTAGATTGATCAGTTTTTATTTCATTCTTTTTCTCTATTAGAAGTATGAGTGTGTATATATACACAGACATATACACATTTACCTACAGGACATCATTACTGTCTTATATAGTCAGTGATTATATAGACTTTATCCACGTTTATTGGTTTTTTGCTTTTCGCTTATTTCTATACTTACTGATCGTACATCTGGCAAGATCCTTCTACTTAAGAATACCCTTTAGAAATTTTCCTTTAATGTGGTCTGTTGGTAGGACTGTCTCAGATTTCGTTTGTCTGAAAATAACTTTATTTTGCCTTCATTCTTGGGTTAGCTTTACCGGTTTTAGAATTTTAGGTTGGTGGTTATTTGAAGATATTATTTTACTGTCATTGGACTGCCATTATTACTATTGACAAGGCAGCGGACAGTCTTTAGAAAACACAATACTAAATGGAGCACAGGCAATATTTGAAGATTAGCTAACTGAGAGTATTTCAAAACGGATGAATCAGATCAGTTTACAGGTTCATGAAGGTGGCCAGCAAATTCCAAGAGGGATGAAAAAAAGAAATGTTCACCTAGACATGTCATAATGAAATTTCAGAAAATCAAGGCAAAGAGAAAAAAATTCTTAAAAATACCCAGAGGGAAAAAAGATACGTTGAAATAAAAAAAGAAAAGATATATAGAAAAAGATATTCCAGGCAAACACCAACCAAAAGAAAACTGGATTAAATCAGACACAGTAAAATTCAAGGCCAAAAAAAAAAAATTATTAGAAATAAAATGGTTGTTTCATAGTTATAGAAAGTTCAAATCACCAGGAACGTATAACAATTTGTATAAATATACAATTTGTATAAATATAATAACATGTCCTCAAGATAAATAGATTGTTAATAAAGAGATGTATAAGATCCACAAATCATGCTGGGATATTTAAGCACATTGCTTAGAAATAGATTATGTAGATAAAAATAAAACAATGTAGATTAATGAGATTAACAAACTTAACCTAATAGATGTATATATTAATAGAACATCCCCCAACACCTGCAAAATACATGTTCTTTTTTTAAGCATGGACTTTTTAAAATATCGAGTATAAAAAATTGATTATAAAGCAAGTCTCAACAGATTTCACAGGATTGAAAAAGTTTGTATTAGAGTGACAGTGTTCTTTAAATGTTTGGTAGAACTCCTGGGGGATAATGACTAGAATCATACAGAATATGTTCTTTGAGCACAGTGGAATTGGCTAGATATAGTGGAAAAGTCTCAATGGAAATGAGAAAATCTTTTGAAATGATTGATATTGAAAGTGGTACATAGCAAAATTTGTAAGCTATATCTAAAATGGTATCGAAAGGGAAATTTATGGCCTTAGTTACGTATGTAGAAAAAGACAAAAAATTAAAACTTTATAAAATAATCATCTATTTTAAGAAGTTAGAAGATGAACAGCAGACTTAAGAAGGAAAAGATAAGAGCAGAAATTAATAATATAGGAAATATACATAAAACACAGAGAATCAACCAATTAAAAAAATGAGTTTAAAAGTTTGGGGGCTAATAAAATTGATAAAACAGTTGTTATGAAAAGACACAGCCATTACCAGGAATGAAAAAAGGAATATTACTACTGAGTCTGTAGATATTTCTAGAAAAATACAGCTGAACCAAGCTGACAGTAGAAGAAACAAAATCCAAATAGTTCTGTAACTATGAAAGACATCGGATCTGTATTCTAGTTCACCCCAGAATTCAGGGGGAAAAAAACTAAATCTGTAATTTAACCATTTGATCAAAGAAAACTGCAGATCCAGATGACTTCATCTAAGAAGTCCATCAGCTGTTTAAGAAAGAAATAGTGCCTGTCTTTTATAAACTTTGCTGAAGAACAGAAAAGGCAGAAGTACTTCTAACTTATTTTATGAGGCCAGCCTAATGTTGATGCCAAAACTTAACAATGACTGTACAAGAAGGAAAGTTATAGTCAAATCACACTCATGAAAATAAATGTACAAATTCTAAATAAAATAGTACTAACATAAATACAACATATAATATGTAAAAATGGTAATTTATCAAGTCTAAGTTAGGTTTACTTTGGATATGCAAGGTTGGTTTAAGATTGGAAAAAATCAGGTCTGGCACAGTAGCTCACATCTGCCAACTAGCACTTTGGGAGGTCGAGGCAGGATTGCTGAGGCCAGAAGTTTGAGACCAGCCTGAACAACATAGCAAGACCTCATCTCTGCAAAAAAGAGGAAAATTAGTGAGGCCTGGTGGTGCGTGCCTATAGTCCCAGCTACTTTGGAGGCTGTGACAGGAGGATCGCTTGAGCCCAGCAGTTTGAGGTTGCAGTGAGCTATGATTGCAGCACTGCATTCTAGCCTGGGCAACAGAGTGAGACCCTATCTCAAAAATTAATAAATAATAAAATTAGAAAAATCAATGTAATTTAACACATTAACAGAAAAATCATATGATCATCTTAATAGATGCCAAAAAAAAAACATTAAATAAAATTCACTGTTGATCTGTGACTAAAACTCTTAGCAAACAAGCAGTAAAAGATAATTTCCTTAACCTACAGTACGCATTTATTTTTCTTTTTGTTTGAGTATCTCATGCTATACTGTTGGGTCACCATGCTCCCTTATGCCCTGTTTCTTCCTGGCTTCCTTCTGCTCCTCTTTAATCAAGTTCAGATATTACCTCTTCTGTGCATTTTCCCAGTTTCCTGCAAATAAAATTTATTAGTCTGCCCACCGACTCCCAAAGATTCACATTCTTCCCACATGTGAAATACATTTACCCTGTCTCACCATCCCCAAAATTCTGAACCCATTACAGTATCAACTCAAAGTCCTAAATCTCATCAGCTCAAAAGTTCCAAATCCCATCAAATAAATCAGGTATGGGTGAGGCTCGTGGTATAATCCACACCGAGACACAATTCGTTTTTATCTATGAAACTCAAGAAGCAAGTTACCTCTTCCCAAAGTACAGTGCTGGAACAGGCGTGGAATAACAGTTATAGACATTCCTGTTCAAAATAGAAAGTAATGGAAGGAATCACTGACCCCGGGGAATTTCAAAATTCATCCAGACAAATTCTGTTTGGTTTCACAATTTGAGAATCATCTTTCATGGCTCGTGCCTCTGCCTTTTGGGCTCAAAGTTCTGTCCTTTGGGTCATCCTTTCTTTTTCATGAAGTTTAGCATGTTTTTCTGCTGAATAGCTTTATCAACTTGTTTTTTGCCTATAGAACTTCAGGAATCTGCAGCCTTCATTCCTTTTATACTCTCTCTGTCCTTTTTAAGTTCAAGCTGTCACTGTTTCTGCTGGTATAAAATTATCAAGGAATCTTGTGGGTCTCCTGTGTATAACACAAGGATTCTCTCCATTAGACAAGAGGGTACTCCACAGTTCTTTCGTAGATAATCCCATTGATATTTTCTGCTGAGAAGATTGAAGGGAACTGAGTCACATGCTTCAAGTCATCAAAGACTTTTTTATTTGCCTGAATACTCTGACATTTTAATTTTCTTGTGGTATTAGCAAAAGGTTATCCAGACAGACACACACACACTTTTTTTTTAAGAGCAGCTTTCCCGATAGTAAATCTCAATTTTAGCATGTTCTGCATTCTGAATAGGATTAGTTTCTTAAACCATTAAGTCCTGGTTTCTTTGTGTTTATTAGTTTCTTGCTTATCTCTTTCTCTCATGTTTTACTATAAACAGCAAGAAGAAACCAGCCTACACCTTCAGCAGTTTGCTTGGAAATCTCCTAAGCTAAATATCCAAACTCATTGCTTGTAAGTTTGGCTTTCCACATAACTGGAGGATAAACTCTTGTTAAGCTTCCTGCCCTGACAACAAGGATCCCCTTCCCTCCAGTTTCCATTAACATGCTCCTTAGTTCCTCTGAGCCTTCTCTAATAGTGTTCCTAATATCTGTGTTCCTACCAACAGTTTCATCATGACAATTTAGGTATTCTCTAATGTGATAAATGTTTTCTCCACTGTGATCCTGGAACTCCTTCTCAGTCCTCACTAGCAGGGTTGTTAATACCCATATTTCTGCTAGCAATCTGTTCAAGGCAATATAAGGTTTTTAAAAATTAAGTTTCTTAAATTTTTTCTAGCCTTTGTCCCTTGCCCAATTCCAAAGCCACTTCCAGGTTTTTAGGTATTTGTTACCGGAGCATCCTACTTCCAGGTACCAAGATCTGTAGTGGGTTCCTGTTGCTGCTGTAACAAATTACTGCAAACTTAATGGCTTAAAACAATACAAATTTCTTACCTTATAGTTTTAGAGATCACAAATCTGAAGTGGATCTTAGCTGGGCTAAAATCAAGGTGACAGCAGGGCTGTGTGCCATCTAGATGCTCTTGAGAAGAAATCATTTCCTTGCCTTGTTCAGCTTCTAGAAGCTGCTCACATTTTTCAGTTCATGATCCCCTTCCATCTTCACAGCCAGCAGTGGCCTGTCAAGTCTTTGACATGTCACATAACTCTGATTCTGATACTTCTGCTGTTTTCTTCTACATTTAAGGATCCTTGTAATTATATTAGGCCCACATGGGTAATTCAGAATAACTTCCTATTTTAAGGTCAGCTGATTAACAACCTTAATTCCATCTACTACCTTAATTCTCCTTTTCTGTATAACCTAACATATTCACATGTTCTGGGGATTAGGACATGGACATCCTTGGGCAGCCATTATTCTGCATAACACAGTAGTACTTGGTATAAGTTGTTAATTCTCAGTTTAGTTTCTATTATATTGTGAACACTTGGGCTTTTCAAAGACAGACTAGTTTCATCCCTCCCACATACCCTATTTCTTTTGCCCAGTGATACATTTTTTAAAAACTGAAGTAAATTCACTTAACATACAATTAACCATTTTAAAATGTGCAGTTCAGTGGCATTTAGTGCATTCACAAAGTTATACAGCCACCACTTCTCTAGTTTGAAAACTTTTTCCTTAACCCAGAAGAACACCCTGTACTCGTAAAATACCCTCATCTCGCCTTCTCCTCACCCCCTGGTAGCAAATAACCTGCTTTTCTCCCTGTGTGTATTTGCCTTTTCTGGATATTTCATATAAAAAGAATCACACCTAATGTGACCTTTTGTGTCTGGCTTTCACTTAGCATAAGTTTTCAAGGTGCATCCAAGTTGTAGTATGTGTCGGTACTTCATTCCTTTTATAACTGAATGATATTTCATTGTGTGTTTATGCACAATTCCTTTATCCATTCATTTGTTGATGGACATTTAGGTTGTTTCTACCCTTTGGTTGTTATTAATAATACTGCCACAAACATTTGTGTATAAGTTTCTGTGTGGACATACATTTTCATTTCTTTGGGGTATATATCTAGGAGTGCTACTTCAGGGTTGTATGATAATTTTATGTTTAACTTATTGAAGAACTGTTTTCCACATTTGCACCATTTTACATTCCCACCAGCAGTGAATAAGAGTTCCAATTTTTCCACATCCCCGGCAATGTTTTTTATTTTCCCTTTTTAGAAATCATAACCATCCTAGTGGGTGTAAAGCGATAGTTCATTGTGGTTTTGATTTGTATTTACCTAATGCCTTAATGAGGTTGAATATCTTTTGTTGTTCTTATTGGCCTTTTTATATCTTCTTTGGAGAAATGTCTGTTCAAGTCTTTTGCTCATTTTTTAATTGGACTATTTATCTTTTTCTTGTTTAATTCTTTTTGTTGTAAGAGTTCTTTACATACTCTAAATACTAAACCCTTGTCAGATGTATGATGTGCAGACATTTTCTGCCATTATGTCTTTTACTTCCTTGAGAATGTCCTTTGATGTACAAAAGTTTTAAATTTTTATTAAGTTTATTTTACTGATTTTTGTTGTTGCTCATGCTTTTGGTGTACTAAGATTCCTTTGCCAAATTCATGGTCATAAAGATTTATCCCTGTGTTGTCTTCTAATAGTTTTAGATCATTTTCAGTTAGTTTTTGTACATAGGAGGGAGGTCGTGGGTCTAAATTCATTCTTTTGCATGTGGTTCTGTGGTTGTTTCAGCACCATTTGTTGAAAAGACTATTCTTTCCCATTCTTTGAATGGTCTTGGTACCCTTGTTAAAAATAAACTGGCCATAGATTTTTGGGTTTGTTTCTGGATTCAAATTTATTCATTGGTCTGTATGTCTATGGCAGTACGACACTGTTTTGATTATTGTAGTAAGTTTTGAAATTGGGAGTGTGAGTCCTCCAAATTTGTTTTTCATTTTTCAACATTATTTTATCTGTTTTGGGCCCCTTGTAATTCCTTATGAATTTGAGCATTAGCTTTTCCATTTCAGCAAAAAGAGCCTTGGAATTTTGATAGGGGTTGCATTGAATTTGTAGATCACTTTGGAAAGTACTATACTCTTAATGTTAGGTCTTTGAATCCATGAACATAAGTTGTCTTTTCATTTAATTAGCTCTTTTTAAATTTCTTTAGCAATGTTTTGTAGCTTTTAGTATACAAGTCTGTCACCTCCTGGGTTAAATTTATTCCTAGATATTTTATTCTTTTGGATGCTATTGTAAATGTAATTGCTTCCTTAATAGCCTTTTCAGTTGTTCATTGCTCTTGTATAGAAACGCAACTGATTTTTGTGTATTGATCTCATACCCTGCAGCTTGCTGAATTTATTTATTAGCTGTAGTGGGTTTTTTTCTTGTACACTTTTGGGGATTATCTACCAATACAGTCACATCATCTGTGAATGCAGATAGTTTTACTCCTTCCTTTACAATTTGGATACATTTTATTTCCTTTTTTTTACCAAACTGCTGTGGTAGGACTTCCAGTAGAGTATTGAATAGCAGTGGTGAAAGTGGGTATCATTACCTTGTTCCTGATCTTAGGGGGAAGTCTTTCAATCTTTCAGCATTAAATATGATGTTAGTTGGTCTGGTTTTTTCGGGGCAGGGGAGGGTTTGGGCACTGTTACAACCCAGAGTTGGTCTGTTTTTTATAAATGCCATTTATACTTTTGAGGAAGTTCCCTTCTATTCCTAGTTGTGTAGAAGTTTCTGTGGGGACATATGTTTTCATTTCTTTTGGGCGTATACCTACGAGTGGTATTTCAGGGTCATCTAGTAATTCTATGTTTAATTTGTTGAAGAACTGCTTAACTATTTTCAAGCAGAAAACTCTTTTCAAAGGCTATTTTCAGAAGGTAATAGTAGAGGGTAACTATTTCAAAAGGCAGATTAGTCTCATCCCCTCTATACTCCCACCCCCATTTAAAAAATCTAATCTTCAATGCATGGCTCATGGTTAAATGTTCAAGGTTTGTCATATTGTAATAAATAAATACACTGTAAGTGCCTCTAATAGTCTATTTACTGTAGTTTGTATTCCTTAATGTTGAATCTTCATGCTTTTAAACAGAATGTTTTTAAACATTGAATGTCAAACTTGTTTAAAATTAGTATTCCCTGTTTTCTGTTATTTCTACTAGCTGTTTCTAATACTGTCGTACCACGTTTCTAGTAAACTATTGTAAAACACTTTTTAAATTAAAAATAAAATTCTCATTCACTCAAACTTACTATGGAAGATTTTCAGGAATTAAGTCTTATGTTTAGAGTTTAAACTTGTTGACGTTTTAAACAAAAGTTAATTTATATAAACCTACTGAACAGCTTTATTTAGGAGCTTTAGCATGCTCCTAAATAAATATACATGTATGTATATGTGCACATAATAAAATATTAATAATTTAGTCTAATATCAGGTATGATTCATTTAGGAAGAGATCAGCTACATCTTTCTTTGCATTATCTGTGAATGAAAGATTTGCTGAGTAACTTAATCAACTGACTCCTTGAGAGGGTAGTTTTTTTTTAAGCATCTAAAAAAAATAAAATAATTGGTAATTAAAAGCCATTAATGTTAACATTTTCCTAGCTTAGCTCTTTTCATTCTATGCAATAAAATCCTATTTCTTTAAAGAAGATTGTCCCCAATATTTTAATCTAAATATATAGATTTCTTTGAGAACATTTTTTATTAAAGCAAATAGACAACAGATACCTAAAAAACTACTATATGTCAGGTAATGCCTAATAGAAAGATGTAGAGAAAGGTAAGAAATGGCTCTTTTGCCAGGTTAGGGGTTTGCATTCTAATTATCGAGATAGGACGCTGGAACAGGAACTCTTAAACTGGCGTCTGTGAATCACAGG
This sequence comes from Indri indri, assembly GCA_004363605.1. Classification (NCBI taxonomy): domain Eukaryota; kingdom Metazoa; phylum Chordata; class Mammalia; order Primates; family Indriidae; genus Indri; species Indri indri. The sequence continues at coordinate 19,480 of RJWJ010020407.1, read as the reverse complement.
ATGATATATATGTAAAATTTTCTGGGGGGAGTGTTTGTAACTGCCTTTTCAGATTTCTTTTAGTTATCTATGATTGTAAAATGGTAAGAATCACTGCCCTGGAAAAGTCAGTAGCCTGCCAACTCAAGACAACAAAATATCATTCCCCCTAAATTGCAGAAAGTCCAGCCATCTGCATGTGTAGGAGCTTTGCAATTTTGCATGATAGCCAAACTTCTTGGTAGGATAAGACTACACAAATTTTAGAAAACTTAAGTAATGTGCTAATTTTGGTTTATGAATACCAAATTTTAGCTATTTGGTAACTCAAAATCGAAGTATAGAATTGTATTTTGTTCCTATGTAGAAAACAAAAAAGATTTACATATCTTTAAAAAATTAATTCTGAGCCCATCCTGTGGCCTACTAGTGAGCCTAAAACCATACTTAAGAATAGGATAATATGATATTGTTATACAGGTAAACTTCCACTAGTGGCATAAACCTAACCTGTATGCATATCCAGAAGCTATTTGCCAATTTTCCTACAGATTTCCTTAACTGGGTTAGTTGAGATATTATCAATTTTAGTTTCCCAACCTCATTTTCTTTTAATATTACCTTTCTGAACACTTCTCCCTCTCTCACGTTGTCTTTGTTCACACTGCAACATTTAATTCTCTAGATATACTACAAGCAACTGCTGCAGCTGTCAAGTATTGCTATATTCAGTGTAATAAAATGTAGTAGTTGAGTTACCCTAAGACTGGGTAGAGAGATTTAATTTAAAATGTTTAACTTTTAGTTTTTAGGATGTATCTAGTGGAATATGAATTTTTTGGTTTTATTTCCTTTGCATACCCCCTTTTTAGAATTAGTAAGTTAGCATCTAGCTAAAGGGAAATAGCGTTTATACTAAATGTTGCTTAGGGACCCAAACCAAACATAAATAAATCACACCTGAGTTAGGAGCTTAAGCAGATACCCTCAGAATGCATAGGTAAGCTAACAAACAAGGGCTTGAATATGATTGATAACAGCACTTCTTTCAAACTGGAGTATGATGATGTGGAAGTTACTTTGTTGTGGGGTGATTTTTTTTTTTTCTTTTTTTATCAGAACATAGAATCATTTTTTCTTAGGAAATGTTATTGTAAATTGTATAAGTCTTGTTATGGTTCTGCATATATTAAACTGGTTATTTTTCAAAGTTATATAAGAATATTTGAAAATAAAAATAACCATGGGGCACTTTCAAGATTTAAAGTCTTGTATCTATTTATTAAGAATTTGAAGTATGAGAATTTGGTACTTTGACTATAGTTTTAGCATTTATATTGCTTATTCACTCCTAACACTGAAGAAGAATCTTTTTTTTTTTCTCTCTTTTTAAAACTATGCCCAAACTGGACTGGATCCCTTTGCAGTGATTTTCCATTACTCTTAAGAGTAAAATTTAAATTCTTTACTTGACCCACAAATCCATACATGATATATACCCCTGTTTGCCTCTCCCACTACGACTCAAAATCTCTTTGACTACATTCTGATGCTCAGATTTTTTTCTCTTCTACTTAAATGCCAACGCTGTTTTCATCTTAGGGTCTGTGCACTTCCTATAATCCACGTCTGGAATATATTCCCCAAGTCCTTCATGGTTGTCTTTGATGTTTAGATCAAGGTCATCTCCGTAACACCCAGTCTGAATTAGCATAATACAGTTAGTCATTACGACACCACCCTTTTTTGTTTTCTTCATAACATTTATTGTTACTCAAAAGTTGTTTTATTTCTTCATTAAATGGTTTCTTTTCTACCTCCTTACCCCAACTATAGAGTAGTGCTGAGACTAAAAATGTAAGGAGAAATTGTCTTGTTTTTCACTGGATCCTTAGGATCTAAATTCTAGAACATTGCTTGATATGTGATACTCATTAAATAGTTGTGGAATTAGTTAATTCTTCCATCTGTAAGTATTAAATATATTCTGAAGAATATTTTAGGATTTTTGGCTTATATATTTTATTTTGGGCTAAAAGTTGTCCACATGTTAGTATTTCCATTTGACTAATTTTATCATATTTGCTAGTTGTTTAATAAATAATAAGTATTAATCTCAATATGTAGAATTAAAATTTCACTTTTGACAGGTTGACTTTGGCAGAGTATCATGAACAGGAAGAAATTTTCAAACTTAGACTAGGACATCTCAAAAAGGTATGTGAAGCATATGCTGGATTTTTACTTGAACTTGTTACCAGAGTTTGTAAAGAGTTTCCAGTCTCTTATTTAAGAAGCCAAAATTTAAGAGAGAAAGATCCCAAATTAAAAACTTCAGATAAAAAGAGGTGCATTAAAGTTACATTTTTATGTTGATATATTAAACTAATACTTCTTTATCTTGTGGCAACTTAAAAATCTTGAGATGCTGATAAACCAGGTCCCTATAGTGGAGGAGTGATTCCTGGCCAGACCTCCAGGGTCTTTAGATTACTCTGTTTAAAGAAAGTATTACCTTTTGGTAAAAAAAAATGCTTCATTTTTAAAATGAAATGCAGAATTCCGTATCGTTTGTGTCCATTTCATAATACATTGAAATAACAATTATAAATAAATAGCAAACTTATTTCTTTGGCTTACCTTTAATTAATTTGTTGAAGGCGTGACTAAATGTATTGATTAAAAGATGTACATGGAAAAATTTAAAAGAGCCTAATAATATAAAGTGATATAATTTAGAAAAAATGTTACTATGTATTATTATAGTACATTTTTAATGTATAGCTTTGTACTTGTTTGTAAACTCTGAAATTGTAATCAGCCCATTGTTTTTACAGGTCTTAATCTTAATTCAGACCATTTCAAAGAAGTAGTAATAACAGAGTAGATTTTTTTCCCCGCAAAATGAAGTTACTCAACAGACGTAACATTCTTTCTCTTTGACCCAATTTTTAATTCTTCTTTCTGCTTGTCAGGTTGTTAAAAATTTTTTAATAGGCTAAATTATAACTAAAACTGAGTTGTTGAACTAATTGAAGATAATATCTGTGAAGTCATCTCCATGGGATAGGGTGAGGTAGAACAGAGAAACCCATTCTGGTAGCAGCTATTATTACACTATATATTAATTTGTTTTTAAAATGTTATCAGTATGCTGGGGATCCCTACCATTTAATTACAGGAAATAGAAAAAATTATAAATGTTTTATATATATAATTTGCATTAGTGTCCTTTACTATGCCATGTCTGTCTTTGCCACTATGCAGAAAGCTTCAACCTCAACTACTTGAACAGTGAATTCTGAAATGACTTATTTCGGTCTTTTTTTTTTTTTTTTAAGTCCTTCTATTCTGTTCTATTGTAATTATTGACTATTTTTCCTCCTCTTTGAGAATATAGTTCGCAACTTCAGTCTATTCTCTATAACAGATGGAGCTTTAGAACTATAATAATAATTTTATAAAAAATGGAACTATAGAAGGGAAGAGGGATTTTTAGTACAGAATGAGCTATAAGTATTTGTGTGCCCACTTAAGCTGTTTTGAAAATGAATTCATAGGGACATATGCTTGATGTTCCATACGAAGATTTAACAATTATTTTCTAACTAGCCTTTAGTGATAAAGGGATGCTAAGTATTTACTTAGGTATAGTGATGCTAAGTATGTACTTAGAGCTTTGACTGGACAGTTATTATTTCCACATATAATAGCAAATTTTAAATTACTCTTTCTAATGCTGACATTTTACATGTGTGCTTTATTTTATGAAAATCTGTTATATAAAATCTGAAATTACAAAGCAGTTAAATTAGGAATTGACTATTTCAAAAAATATATTTTTGAAAAGGCTTCAAAGGAAAGTTTGTTTTTGGTTGGTTGGTGGTTGGTTGATTTTAAAGCTTTCCAGATTCTTTGAAAATATTTGGTTTCTGTGAAAAATACTTTGGTTTTCTAAAGTGAGATATACTTATATGTCTAGATATTACATAAACACTTGTAAAATGTTCTAAAGTACCACACCTTCTCTTCTAACCTTCATATTATCCTCTTTCTCAGTGTTTGACTTCTACATTTTTTGTATTTACTTGTTCTTTCTAATAATTGTCTGCTCCATAATCTCTTTCCTGCTTTTTTTTTTCTTTTAGCTTTTATTGAATTTACTGAGCAGTCTTAGATTTCTGACTTCATCTTCTTCGTAACCAATTTACCACATAACTTTTCTTTTCTTAACTTCCATTGTGGAATATTTTGGGAGAATGGATCAACTAATAATGCTGAAACATACTCTCATATCATAAATATTCATATTTTCTTCTGAGAGGCTATTTTGGGTGAGAAGAATGAATGCACTATGAAGAAAGTTGATAGTACATATGGAGAAAAGTGAGCAAGTGGTGTCACCTTATAAATAGCAGTTGTCTGCTTACAACTGGGCACTAATTTTTTAGTTGTACAATTAAAAAATAATAGGCAGTAAATCGTGGGTATTAAAAATAAATCATTTGGCATTCTAAAGCACAGTTGGAAAATAGGTCATTAAAAATAGGTCATTCTGTTTTCTAAAAGAACAGTAGATTAGATAAACTTATAACTCACACAGGCCAGGCTTGAGTCAAGAGAAAAGATGTTACTACCTCTTGTTTTATTGGCTCCCTGTACACCTGGGTTTATTAAGCGGACATGAACTATACCCCAACTTGTAATTATATAGCTTCTACCACAGGCTGGATCTGATCTGATCTGTGAATATTTGATGTTCATTATATCCTACACAGGAAATATAACCTGTGGTATGTCAGTTTAGGGTTTAGATTTGGAGCCTGGCATACTCTTGCGTTAGCAAGGGTGACTCATTCTCTCCCTTTTGTAAGCTCTTGACATACAGCAGAATTAATCATTAGATTAAGTTCGTTAGTGCTGAAGGACAAAACTTCGTTGGGAAGCCCATGCCATATGGACTTATAAGAATAGGAGGCCTATTTACTTTTTCTTGAAATGGATAATTTATGACATGCATTGTATTTCATAATAATAATTGAATAGGTAAACTAAAATGTGAAAAAATGTATTTACTATTGAATAAATCGCAAAGTTTAGTTCACATTTTATGCTACTCTTATTTTTCTACAGGATTAGAAAAATAATAAATCCAAAGCTGTTAAAGTATGATAGAATAAAGAATGAGAAATAGGTAGAAATTTCCAAAAGTGTGTACATGGATAAAATAAATAGATATTTCTAGTTACCACCAAAAAAGTAAATGTGAACTTACTTATGGGCTTATTAGTTTCATCTTGTGAGAGTAGGAAAATCACTGTGCAGCATCACCTTTTTTTCCCACTGTATCAAGAGTTTTATGTAATATTTATTGTTTTAGTTATTATTAGTTTATACAATCATTGCTCACTCATTCACTAAGTGATTATTGTCACACCTTGCCTGATAGAGGCATGATTCGAATTACCATTTCAAGAGAATTACATAATATTACTTTATAGACTTTTAAAGTTTTAACCGTATTTGAGTGAATATTAATTTTAACTTTTTGTGCGCCAAGATGTTCTATATATGCTTTTCTGAAGTAATACTGCTAGTAAGTGACAAACCCAGAACTTGAACCTTTTCTCACTCCTATTTCAATGGCTATTCATGTGATTTATTCCTAGAATTCTTTTGTTGTAGATGAATAGAAAGTTGATTTTTCATATTCAGAAGAATTAATTGACTTGTAGCTTTCATTGCATCTCTCTTAGAATAGTGGGAATGTTTGCTTTTCCTAAATTTTTTTTTAGAAATATGCTATTTCATTTTCATTACAGATAAAGGAGGACAGTTTTAAGTAGATTATTTTTCACACACTTTTTTCTTTCTCTTTCTCTCACGTATTTCCTTTCTTAGGAATTATGTTAGTGACTGCTGTATCAACTAGAACATTTCTTTATTATTGGCTAATTTATTGATTTTCATTCGTACTGATTTTTACTCAATTTATTTTTAGGCCGGGCGCGGTGGCTCACGCCTGTAATCCTAGCACTCTGGGAGGCCGAGGCGGGAGGATCGCTTGAGCTCAGCGGTTTGGGAACCAGCTGT